>JAQFVV010006436.1:506279-610413 GCA_028023455.1 Epiperipatus broadwayi | reverse complement strand
GAATTCTAGATTTATCTATTCCCCTCACATGGAAAATAAAGCTTTTGGGAGATCATTTTCCATCCCCACAAAATAGATACATTACAATTATTACTAATGCGAAGATATTAATCTTACACTGGTGCTATATCGGGGCAAGACAAGCAAATACACTAATTACACTAAATTTATGTTCCGGGGGTATACTTATATCAACGTCTGAAATCAATGGATATCACAACATTAACAATAATAATTTTTACCTTTGCCAAAGAAACATTCAACAAGTAATTGGTAGTCTAGTATCTTGAACTAAATTAAGTGAATGCGTTAATAAAGAATAATTGGGAATAAGTTCCGCAATTAACATAGTATAAATTTGTTTCAAACTTTAAATAAGTAATATCCTGTATAGCACTTCTCTTTAATTACTTCTGATAATTTTAACTAGATATTTTACCTATTAAGTATCTGAATTTTTCTTCTTTACGCATCTAACATATAAATTTATATCCATAATGCAGATCATAAGTAAACACATTTTATAGAAAAAAAAATGCTTTTCATGTCGAATATAAATTTAACCTAGAATAAGTATATGAAAACATACCTTTATGATTACAAGGTCATTTAAATATTACTTGATTATATAGCCTTTAACCTGTTGATATAAAAAAAAATACACATAATTTTACAAATTAGTAAAAAAAATCATTACTTAACAAGTGCTTATAATCTCACTGGAAAAATGTTTTTCCATTGGGCAATTTATCTGGATGAAGAACTTGATCCATTCGTAGTTCACAAAGCAAATTTAAAATAAGAAACACATTTTATTATTTTATTTATATAAAAGTTGCCTCCATTCTGGTGCAATTAATAAATTAGGCAAAGAAAACATAGCAGCGTTGGATGTTAACTCTTCCTTGAATTAACTGATATAATTTTTGGGATCCAAGAAAACAATACATATTTTAACATGACGAATATTTGACGATATACGATCACATATACAATTCTTTTCTTTTTACTATTGGCGATACGTATCATTTTTAGCTAGCTGGCTAAAAAAAAAAAAAAAAACTAATGCGTGAATTTTCCAAAATAATATTATAAGGACTGCAGCTGACTTACGTAGATCTAAAGTTTTAATGACTCCAGTTGATGTATAATATAACATATTATATTAAGGTTATAATTAAGTCACTAATGTTTGTAGTTTTTTATTCCTACTTTAGGAATTGTAATTTGTCTTTAATAAGGAATTCTTCGTAAAATGCACACATACAAATTTTCTGATATTTGCCTTGAGAAAATTTATATTTTCTTTTTAAAAAATATACAGGTGCATAAGTAAATATCCTTGATAATTAATATTATTTTTAGATAATTTTCAGTGAATAAAACATATTTTAACGTGGGGAACTTACATTATTTTCAAAGCAGACAATGTCCTTTAGAAAGAGGGCGAAATTTTCTAGTTAACTTTCCTTGGCTTTTATAATATGTCTTTTAAATTATAAATTTTTCTTTTATACCACGAAAAGATTATTAAATAAGGTAAAGTTAACAAATAATTGTTTATTTCCTGGAAATTACTTATATTGCTTAATTTAAATATAATGACGCTTTCCGTGATTACTGTAGTTAATATGGTCATTTTGAACTTTAGCATAAGATAGTACATTTTTGCGTATAAAAAGCCTTCAATAGGTAGATGGCACCAGAAAACAGAATATCTTATCAAATAGGATTAGCAACACATGATATTATTAAAAAAATTTACTGGACTTATATTTATTTCTGCAATAAAAATAATAAAAATTTTGTTACCGAATTTCAGTACTGCTTCCTCCTTGTAAAACTAAAGTCAGACTAAACTTTCCTCAAAATTTGGCGGTCTTGTTTTAGCGACCTCTTACAGAAAAATAATCATTTAATTATAACATAAACAAAAGAAAGGAAAAAAAAAACATTACAGTCATATATTTTTCCGTATGATTTAAATAAATTATAAAGTTATTTGACAAATAATGAAAAATAATAAATATATTTAATTAACAATGCTTATTAGTGATGTATAATTCTGTATACATTATTATCTAAATTAATTTAAAAATTACCAGAAGTTATGGTGTTTTATGATAAGATACTCATCTACTCTCCCCCTCTACCCATCCAAAATCAATTATTGTTTATAATATGTGCTTTTATACTATATTAAATTGCTCTTATTGTTAATATTTTAATTAAATTATTCATGCCCTTCTTCAAAATGACATTGGACTACCAAATTTTTTAGTTATTTGCTTAAAACACGTTAAAGTGAGTAAATAGTATACTTTATTAATCACTTACTATTATTATTATTTTACTTTTTTATTTCCTATAAAAGGATAGCATTGTTTTCCTGTGGAAATAATGCTAAATAAACCAAGTGTCAATAACACTAGGTTACAATTCTCCTACCGTTATGAAAAAATAAAAAATAAAATAACACATACATTATTAATATTTATTATTGTATTGCTAGGTCTATATCATACTTCTCTTAGAGGTTAATAAATTCAATCTTACAGATTTAATTTTGTTTAGGATAGGGTAGTAAGCTTCAGGCATTATAGGTACCTCTTGTTCCATCAGGGGTTGAGACTAAAAAGGCATTCTCACCCACTTGTTTCACAATTTCATAAAGGTCCTTTTTAATTTAATGCCCCGCTATCTTTACTACCTTTGTTATCTTTCTTTGGGTATCGTTGGGATACCACTAGTAGAAAGTCGATTCTCATTTAGAATCCTTCTTTTCACTGTCGGCCTACTAAGGTGGCTATTTGGTTTACTATAGGGATTCGTCCTATAATATCCCTTTTCTCTACTTAACCTCCTTTTTCCCACATAGGATCTATCTGTAAAATTAATATTGTTTACCATAGGATGGGTGTCCCTATTTATCCTACTCCTATGATCCATATTCCTATCACTGGTTTCTAGTTAGTCTAAATTCGACCACCTCTTCTATTGTATGTCTGTCCGCAGCAATCAAGACCTGCTCGATATGCCTCGGTAAATTATGGCGAATTATTCGTACAATTTGGGTCTCAGACAACGGATAAGCTGTTAATGTTTTCAGTTTGACGGCCTGACTCCTGAAAAACTGAGTGTAACTACCCTTATTTACATGGTACCTTTCCTGAGATATTTGATACCTGAGGTTGTCTTGGCGGTCTTCCCCCCAAAAACTGGCTAGCATAAGATATTTAAAGTCCCCATATGTTTCCGGTTTTATAAATAACGATTGCCACCAATCTTTAGATGCTGCACACAAATGGTTTGTGGCAATGGCAATCTTCTCTACCTCAGACAAATGACATAAGGTGAACAATTCGTCTAAATTTTGGAGATATTCATGTGGATTCTCCAGGTATTCTCCTTTAAAGAATTTTATTTTGAGGAATTTCAAAGCCATGGAGCTATTACTTTCGGGCTCTAACATGACTTTATGTCTGGCCTCATTCAATGGATTGTACATTGATTCAACTGGGCTAATCATTGTATGTAGCTCAGAGATTACGGGTTTATTATGATCATTATTGACTTCCTTAACCTGAGTTTCAGATACATTTTTACTATGAACTTTATCCATATTAAGGTCCATAGCTTTCATACGACTTTCTAATCCCAATTTATAATTTTGCCATTCACAGTCTATTCTTGTAGAACTGTCCTTAAGGCCTACATTTAAATGTTGAATTTGTTGCTTTAACTGGTTAATAGTTTCATCTTTCTCTAACTCAAGTTTATCTTCTAGTCTTTGATATACTGTATTCTCACACTGAATCATATATTCCCCCATTTCCTCTTTGAGATCATTATGTAATATTTGTGAATTATTCTTTAATATCTCATTAAAATGTTCTACCTTTCCTATAACTTGAATTAGCTCACTTTCTATCTTTTTATTAATTTCACAGTGGGTTTCCTCTTGAGTTTCTAACTTAGCTATTCTGCTAGTAATCTGGCTCTGACATCCTTTTGCTACATTGTCAGGTTCAAGAGTTATATTTTGGACTTCTTCTTTTAAGTTTCTAAACTCACTCCTAGCACTATCTAATTCTCCTTTAATACATTCTATTTTATCCTTAACTTCACTGTTTAATTCTACATATTGGCTTATGAAGTCCTGCTGAATAGCTTCGATCATATTTTCGGCCCTTTCTGACTTTATTTTTATTTATTTCTTAATTTTTATTTCTAGTTTTTCGGAGGCCAATTTTGACTCTTCTATATGGTTCTTTAACTCTTCCCTTAGGTCTTTGATCTCCTGTACGTGATTGTCTATTTTACTGTCCAAATTTTGAATTTGATTCTTTAATTCAGTTTTTAATTCAACATTGGAATTTTTTATTTGACTTTCTATTTTACTTTCTAATTCACTATTGGAATTTTTTATTTGACTTTCTATTTTACTTTCTAATTCACTATTGGAATTTTGTATTTGACTTTCTATTTTACTATTTAATTGTTGTACTTGACTTTCTATTTTACTTTCTGAGTTTCGGATCTGTGCAGACAAATTTTGTAATATTGTAAATATTTGGACTTGCTCATCCCCAGGTAGATCTTTATTTACTTTAGCTTTTTTCGGACTAACTTCATCTAAAGATTCTTGTTCCTCTCTTACTTCTACATGAAAATGTGGAGTTTGTGTATCCGGGGATTGGAGCTCTTGGGATTCTCCCAAATCCTCTGACATATCCTGACTATCTTGGTTTTCACTCATATTTCAAATTTAACTTTTTCTGTTATTTGACAGTACTGAAATTAGTAATGAACTATTAATAATATTGATAAGCAATTATTAACAAGACATCCTGCCTCTATGCCTCTCCTATCAAGAACAATCTACACCAAAAACTATGTTCTGATATTTACTATCTCTAGAGTCCCAACATTAACTACCGAATATTCTTTTCTCATATGCTACTTGGTCCATAGAAATCTCACCAAACCATTACGTAATATGGTATAAGTGCTAATCACACCACCAGACAAGCAGATCATCATAGATGATAAAATCATTATAATATTTTATGGAATTACTTACAGACCATAACATTATAAACTAACAAATTTATTTATTCAGTGGCAAAAGATTATGTCATAAAATAGACATTCATATAATATTTTCTGGCTAAAGAAACAATTTATCATTGACAACATTTTTAATCAATGATCAATTAATGCATTCACGTGCAAATAATATTTATATTCATTTCAATAAATTTTACCAAATTCTTCGTGGCCAGCTATAGCCATCGAAGGCCCCTGTAGTTGGGCGGCCATTTCTAACCCATCAAAATAACGACGACTTCTATTATTATGAAAGAGAATTCGGAAACCCTAATCACTTCCTTCTAGGACGGGTAGCAAACCCTTATATTTTTATCTAATATAGCTGGACGTTAGGTTAGTTCTAATAATTCAGCTACAGTGATATGCAGTTCAGACAGAGATAGAATAAAAAAAAATTATCATTAATAAAATAAATTTAAAAATAAAATTTAGAATAAACTAACATTCTTTCTCTATCCAAAACACATTCTCTGAGCTGTAAGTACTTGCACTGTTCGACAATGATGATGATGATTTCATGTCATTGTTAATATTACTGACTAAAACAAAACATTCATTAATTTGCCAATATGATCTCAATATTTTATTATTATACAATCAGAAGTTTCAATCTCTTTAGCCATGCCACGCTTGTAATATTGATCATAATGAATCAATTCTTAATTTAAAAGCACTTATAATAATGACACTAATCTCAGGGTTCTCTGTTATATTTAATAAAATGCTCGGCAGTATTGTGTTGTCGCATATGACTGACATTCTGGTCGGCTATATGAAACATTTATCTTATTTAAATTCCATGTGTCTTCATCCACATATCAACTATTATAATATTTAACGAGATGATAACTATATTTAATAACAACGCATAATTTTGAATAATACAGCCATTTTATCCAGAATCTCAGTCGGAATGATGAAAAGACAAGGGTGCTTTTGTGTCCTTCCATTATCCATGACAACACAATAATTGGACTAAGATTTATTACTCAGACACTTCACTTAAAAGTGTACTTAACAATGTGCAACCAAAAGCGACTAGTTTGGGAATAAAGTGATTTTACACACATATAAAATAAAATGTCTTGGTCTGAAGTTTTCAATTCCATAAATAATTCTTATTAAAGTAAACTATAATGAAATATTCTGATCTGCTTACAATTGTCTATCTGGTGTATTGAATTTAAGATTTCATAAATGATTTTGGACTCAAGAACGTATTGCAAATATTATGCAAATACACTTTTATTTAGCACACAAGAAAAATGACTCAAAACAACTTGTAACAAGATTATAATTTATTATTAAATTCTAACAAGATTCTAATTTATTATTATAGTTTAACAAAACTATCCTTTATGATTAACATAATAAACAAACATATACAATTTATTTGATCCCATATGGATAAAACAAAATATAACTAACAGTAATTCGTCTATACTTTTAGACCTGGATTCGAACTACTTCTTCATCTTCTTTTTACATTTATGCAAATTGGATACAACTAAAATAAATATTATTATCGATACATCAACTCATCCGTTTAGTGTATCTTATATGAACGGTTACTTAACTTTATTAACTAACTATTTGTTTTAAAATACAAATAATCTGATTCTAGGCAATGCGTACAAACGATTTTTATTATTATATCTTTAATTAAATGATAGTTTTTATTTAGATAACTTATTATAATTTATGGGTTATTTATCAGAAGTTACACTTATTATTTTTAATATTTACCTTAATAACAACTGAAGTTGTTATACACACTGTTTTTCTCAGTATAAGTTATATTGTGAGTGCTACTTAATCATTAACCCGAATTAAACCTAGTATTTGAACCCTCCATTGGCAAATAAAAATTTATAAAGCACGCAACTTTAAACTTACTCTCTCCATTGACTTACGTGTGGATTACCAGCACTATTCTGCCGCACAATCCAGACATTGATCATATATACTAGCACGCTATTTTAACTAAATGGATCTTGAGGAATTAACCTCCAATATACCCGTTATCTTGCCATAACTTTCTAAACAAAACACAATATTCAACACCTTCCGTGGTGGAATTATCTCTATTGTCTCATGAGGAATATGGAATAACACTGAAGGTCTGTAGAGTTAACTACTATATTAAAATAGTTTGGTGGGTCCTTGCCTCTTACTTGGGCATAATAGGAACGCACACCAATTATAATCCTCTCCTGGGATTTTAACGAATGAAATACACTAAATACGATATAAATTACTGATCGCCCTAACTCTGAGAAGCGCTCACTTGGGTTATAAACATACCTGAATTCTAGATTTATCTATTCCCCTCATGGAAAATAAAGCTTTTGGGGAGATCATTTTCCATCCCACAAAATAGATACATTACAATTATTACTAATGCGAATATTAATCATATACTGATGCTATATCGGGGCAAGACAAGCAAATACACTAATTACACTAAATTTATGTTCCGGGGTATACTTATATCAACGTCTGAAATCAATGGATATCACAACATTAACAATAATAATTTTTACCTTTGCCAAAGAAACATTCAACAAGTAATTGGTAGTCTAGTATCTTGAACTAAATTAAGTGAATGCGTTAATAAAGAATAATTGGGAATAAGTTCCGCAATTAACATAGTATAAATTTGTTTCAAACTTTAAATAAGTAATATCCTGTATAGCACTTCTCTTTAATTACTTCTGATAATTTTAACTAGATATTTTACCTATTAAGTATCTGAATTTTTCTTCTTTTACGCATCTAACATATAAATTTATATCCATAATGCATATCATAAGTAAACACATTTTATAAAAAAAAATTTTTTTCATGTCGAATATAAATTTAACCTAGAATAAGTATATGAAAACATACCTTTATGATTACAAGGTCATTTAAATATTACTTGATTATATAGCCTTTAACCTGTTGATATAAAAAAAAATACACATAATTTTACAAATTAGTAAAAAAAAATCATTACTTAACAAGTGCTTATAATCTCACTGGAAAAATGTTTTTTCCGTTGGGCAATTTATCTGGATGAAGAACTTGATCCATTCGTAGTTCACAAAGCAAATTTAAAATAAGAAACACATTTTATTATTTTATTTATATAAAAGTTGCCTCCATTCTGGTGCAATTAATAAATTAGGCAAAGAAAACATAGCAGCGTTGGATATTAACTCTTCCTTGAATTAACTGATATAATTTTGGGATCCAAGAAAACAATACATATTTTAACATGACGAATATTTGACGATAAACGATCACATATACAATTCTTTTCTTTTTACTATTGGCGATACGTATCATTTTTAGCTAGCTGGCTTAAAAAAAAACAAAAAAAAAACTAATGCGCGAATTTTCCAAAATAATATTATTATAAGGACTGCAGCTGACTTACGTAGATCTAAAGTTTTAATGACTCCAGTTGATGTATAATATAACATATTATATTAAGGTTATAATTAAGTCACTAATGTTTGTAGTTTTTTATTCCTACTTTAGGAATTGTAATTTGTCTTTAATAAGGAATTCTTCGTAAAATGCACACATACAAATTTTCTGATATTTGCCTTGAGAAAATTTATATTTTCTTTTTAAAAAATATACAGGTGCATAAGTAAATATCCTTGATAATTAATATTATTTTTAGATAATTTTCAGTGAATAAAACATATTTTAATGTGGGGAACTTACATTATTTTCAAAGCAGACAATGTCCTTTAGAAAGAGGGCGAAATTTTCTAGTTAACTTTCCTTGGCTTTTATAATATGTCTTTTAAATTATAAATTTTTCTTTTATACCACGAAAAGATTATTAAATAAGGTAAAGTTAACAAATAATTGTTTATTTCCTGGAAATTACTTATATTGCTTAATTTAAATATAATGACGCTTTCCGTGATTACTGTAGTTAATATGGTCATTTTGAACTTTAGCATAAGATAGTACATTTTTGCGTATAAAAAGCCTTCAATAGGTAGATGGCACCAGAAAACAGAATATCTTATCAAATAGGATTAGCAACACATGATATTATTAAAAAAATTTACTGGACTTATATTTATTTCTGCAATAAAAATAATAAAAATTTTGTTACCGAATTTCAGTACTGCTTCCTCCTTGTAAAACTAAAGTCAGACTAAACTTTCCTCAAAATTTGGCGGTCTTGTTTTAGCGACCTCTTACAGAAAAATAATCATTTAATTATAACATAAACAAAAGAAAGGAAAAAAAAAACTTATTACAGTCATATATTTTTCCGTATGATTTAAATAAATTACAAAGTTATTTGACAAATAATGAAAAATAATAAATATATTTAATTAACAATGCTTATTAGTGATGTATAATTCTGTATACATTATTATCTAAATTAATTTAAAAATTACCAGAAGTTATGGTGTTTTATGATAAGATACTCATCTACTCTCCCCCTCTACCCATCCAAAATCAATTATTGTTTATAATATGTGCTTTTATACTATATTAAATTGCTCTTATTGTTAATATTTTAATTAAATTATTCATGCCCTTCTTCAAAATGACATTGGACTACCAAATTTTTTAGTTATTTGCTTAAAACACGTTAAAGTGAGTAAATAGTATACTTTATTAATCACTTACTATTATTATTATTTTACTTTTTTATTTCCTAGAAAAGGATAGCATTGTTTTCCTGTGGAAATAATGCTAAATAAACCAAGTGTCAATAACACTAGGTTACAGTATATATGTATAAAGTTAAGAATACACATGTATAATTTATCTTTATTTTTCATTTATGTAGTACATTTTATTTTATATTAATTGTTTTATTTGGGTTTGATTATTTATTTCAGGTTTTTAATATATATATTTTATGTTTTTTTTTTTATTGTTTAAAAATTTTTTTATGGTGTTATTATATAGTTGTTTTTTTATTTTGTTCATTATATCATAGCTCTGAAGAAGACTGCAGTTCAGTCGAAATGTAGATGTATGTACAAATAAAGTTTGCTAAAAGTGTTTGAAGTTTGGATAAATTATATTTATATGATATTACGGCAAACATAAAGAAAAGTGTGATTTTGGTCATTTTATTTATCTACTAGTTTTTGTAATAATATTTATGTAGTTAACATTTGAGCTTTTTAAAAATTACATCAACAATTATGTCTAATTGTGAAATGTTTATGATAGTATTACAGTATACATTTTAATATCAAGTGGAATCTCACAATAATTTTTCTTATTTGTTATTTGTGTAGAATTATTGATTCAAAGTTTGTAAAGTTCCATTTTAACTTTCTAAGTATCCTTTAAAATTTTTAGGATTCATTTAAACTTTTTGGATTAAATTATATGTATCAGTTAATAATAAAATTGGCAGTAAGTTTCATTATTAATAATTAAAAAAATTCACTAGAAATCATTACTGTAATAATTCTTCTATTAAACCTCATCAATCTGACAATTTCAATTGTCCAGCAATCTTCTTCAGAGCTTCTTAATAACAAAGATATATAAATTTGTTTAATTATTTATAATTTTTATTAATGCATGTAGTAGGATATAAGGTAAAGGAAAGAATATAATACTTTATAAGTTTCATTATTCAAAATTTCATTATTCAAGTCATAATTATCATTGCTAGATTTTGGAAGTGAGTGGTTTGTAATTGATGTTATCATCTGTATTTGAATTTTAGTTTTTTTTTTGCTTTTGTGACATCACATTTGAATATTCCATTTTCATCTAAATAACTTTTAATAGATTATTTTTGTTAGTGTAGTGGTTAATTGTTGACAACTTGGTTTTTTTCATATATTGATTTTTAGAAGGAAGTCAACTTAAAGACCTTATAACATACTGTTATAAAGATCTTTGTAAATACAAATATTTATGATCCCAACCATGTTTAGGTTTCCTTTGCAACTTCTTTAAAAAAGGAACGTTCACTTATGATGACACTATCTGTTAGAAGATATCCTACAAACAAGATCTTGTTTAATGATTTCACATTTGTATTCTCTACCAACATCAAAGACTATAAGTATATTTTTATGGTAATGTTATAAATCATTAGCAAATAACCAGATATGCAAATTCATTTCTAAAATTAAGTACTTGTTGTCTTTTGGGGGAATAATAAGAGAATTAGCAGCAAATAATCAATAATCAGAGCATGACCAAGAGTAACTTTTGCTTTTATTTATAAAATATACTGCTGTCTCTTCAAGATGAGATACTCCTTCTAAAACAATTAAGTTTTTATGTCTTTTATCTTAGCTTTTTTTCATTTCTTAACTTTAGTGGCTTTAACCTATTAGGATAATATAGAACTTAATCATAAGCCTCTTCTATAATTAATCATTTATTTGTATTATCTGAGACATGAGATTGTGCATTTATGTAAATATATTTATATTCTTTAACTATATGCACAAAAATTTTGATTACCAATCTTTTCTGATTTTGGTATGCAAATAAATAGAAATACATAAAAGATATGATCCCTCAGTATTAAGAAAATTACAATGAAGATGAGTTTATCAGACTGAGAGCAATTAATTTTCATCGTTTAAGAGACAGTACAATCAATAATGATTACATTGGAAAATGGATTTGTAATAGAAAGTTTTCTTTGGAAAATTATTGCAAGTTTGACCATCTCTTTATATATTTCATTTTATTCTCCACAAAATGTGAATAAACTTTTAAAAAAGGTTTTAGATGGTCTGCTTTTAAAATCGGAGTAGCTATTTCTGTTAAATTGCTCACATTTGTAAATGAATGAAGTAATATCAGTAATGGAAATGATGAGAATATCGTAGTAATAGTAGAAATAAATAATTTAATTTTTCTCTCTCTGTATATATATATATTGTATATATTGAAACCATCATGGGTCTCATAGCATACAACAACATAGTAATGTGTGTACACATATACATAAAATTGAAAAAAAAAATAGGAATAAACACAAATTATTTGTAGATATTTTCTACATTATACTGCAATAACAGTAAAGATTAAATAATGTTGAATTTAAATTTTTTTATTATAAATTAAACATTTAAAAAAGTCTAATTAATATTTTATTAATCCTATTTTTGAAATTAAAGCAATCATGCTTTTATGTTAAAATAGATATACTGATAATTATAAAATTTCACTATCTATTTTAGAAATCTTTTTTAAAAATAATGCTTGTATAATCTATTTTGATAAAATTCTACAATGTTGTTTTCAAAGTATTAAAGTAAATTGAAAAGAATCATTAACTTTTTTCAATCAAGATAGGAAAAACATTTTTACTTAATGTATTTTTTCTCCACATTCTGTATAAAAGGGTTGAAAAAAAGATTAGTGTAGTTCTTGGGAGTTCATAGAGTTATCCAGATTAGTATAAAAATACTATGAAAAAATATCTGTAGGCAGGAGATGTAATCCAATGCTGCTAGTACAATATTGGAGAAGTTTTGATTCACATGAGGATAGGGTCAGCTTTCTGTATTTATTAGCCTGTATATACTATGTTCTAGATAGCTGACAGGCCAGAAGTCTATCAAATGATAGAGACTGAAGGGGTATCACTGCAGGCCAACAGTCTACTGTTTTAAAAGGGACCAGGTTACTAAGAGAATCCATCAGATTGCTAAAGAATTAGTTTATATGTATGCAGATTTATCTATATGTAGAGAAGCACAAATAAACACACATATATACACATATAAAGCACAATTGGTGAGTAGTAATATATATATATAGAATATTATTTTAAATCATTTATTGAAAAAATGACATTTAAAATCTATAATTTAAAAGTACAAGTAAATAATTTTTGCTTGCATTAAAAATCTAAAAGTGAAGAATTGATTCATAAACTCCAAAAGTATTTCTAAATTGGAAAACAAAGAAATTTTCCAGAGTATTTTTTTAAAAGACATTTATAATTAATCAATAGTAACCAGTTAAAGATGTGATTTAAAAAAAAACAAAACAACAAAAACTTTTATGAAGGGCCATCAAAGAATTTAATAACTGATTCATATTATTTTTTTATATATACACATGTATGTTAGAATTATATATATATTTTCAACATGGAATTAATTATGGAAAATGTATTTTTAATAATTTTATTATTTTGATAAATTAAAATAGAGATAAATTAAAATATGATATAAATGTCAGTAAGAACATACATTTCTATGCACACACATATATATACATTAAATTGATTATTAATTATGTATTATAAAAATGAATTTCATTTATAGGTTTATGGCATTTCAAATATGTTCATAAATTATGATACTATATGTATGTGTGTTGATATATAGATGTCTTATGCGAACTCATTATGAGATATTTATTTTTTTATTATTATATGAAAATTCCCATAAATTATATGGCATGTCACTGTGCATATATCAAGGCATGTCAGGTAAACACATACATGTTAAAATTAATCATTTTTTTGTTATATGACATTTCAAATGTTTACTTTATTTTATACAGCACCTCTGTGCACTACTATATAACTGTTTTATGTAAACCTGTTGGAACATATATGTAAATCACAATGTGATAGCATATTTTCCGTATAGTAATCAAAATCAGTATGGCTTAATTTATATATCTATAGCCATATTCTGTAGACCTTGATTTCATTTTTTTCGTATTAATAAACTGATATTACATTGTTAACATTATTCCGGTGACTTATTCAATCCTAAATAATTTTAGAATATTACATGTTTTTCCTCTCTTTTTTAAAAAAAAGTTTTAGGGGTTTTTTTTTTTGGGTGGTTCTTCATAATGGTTTATTTTATAAAAGGGGGTTTTATTTTTGTTTGTGGGGGGTTTTTTTTGATATTGTTGATGGTTGAGTGGGGGAGAGATATTTCTCCTATTATTTTTTTATTTTTATTTATAAAAATTTTTATTTTTTTGGGATTATTTTGTGTGGGGGGATTGTGATGTTAATTTTTTTTATTACAATTTTTTTTTTTTTTTATTTAATTTAAATACGGAGGGGATTGGGTTTTTTGGGGGGTGGGTAATTTTCTTTAATTCCCATTTTTCATTTATGCTCTTAGGCCTTTTAAAAATCTCTATAGCTTCTTTTAGCACTCTCTGGTCATATTGTTCAATTTTTGCCATTAATATATGTTTTATTAACATTGATAACATGATTAGTTAATTTAATGTGTGAATAAATGGTTGATGAATTAGATTCTTCTCTGTCTGCTAAAATGTGTTTTTCCTTTCTTATATTTATTCTATGATGTCTGTCTAATACATAGAAAATGTGTTTCTTGGTGTGGGCACTTCAAGACCTGAATGTAGGGTTGCAGTTTCAGGAAAAAAATTGCTAATGATCAAGTATTGTTATGGTTGTTTTTACAAGAAGGAAGTTTAACTGAAAATGGAATAAAAAGAAATTAATTGGTGGTAGATTGTTTTGTGACATCTGATCATTTAATTCTGCACTTTGTAAAAAAATCAATGAGGGAATAATAATATTTAAAATGAAATCAAATAATCTATTGTAATAAAATATTTGCACAAATTGGCTATCATAAATAGTTGTTTAGGTGAGAAAATCCCTATAAAAAATTTTGATGCATTCAAAGTAACCCATTTATAGATTATCTTATAATTAGAATTCAAAATACAAAAGACATCAGTATTATTCAGTCATTTATAGATTAAATAATGATTGTTGGGCTCATACAATCCGATTTAAAGTTAAAATAATAGTTGCTTTAAAAAACTGTTGTATTCCAAACATATTATAGAAATTTTGATATATATATATATATTTAAAAAAACAAAAATAATATTCAAGCTATATATTTTAGTGACTGTCAAATAATATTTCAAATTTTAATTTTGAAGCTAAAACATGTTATGAATATAAATAAATATAATTAAGTTATTAGATCAATTAAAAATGAATCCTGACCAGCACTCTAGCAATGGATTATAGAGACTTGATTAAAATGAAACATGTGAAACAATATGATTGATTATTAGAATAAATATGAAGCTTCATAAACAATATGGAAATTTAAAGGCAACATTCAATGATGATGGGTGGAGTAAAACTACAAAGGAGATACAGATATTCACCGATTCTTCTTCTTATAAATATTATTTTTGTCATATTAAAAGAGGGATATCTAAAATATATTTATAATTGTATAAACGAATGTATTTTATACAAACAATAATTCGATATTTAGTTAAGAAAATATTTTGACCTTTTTTTGAACAATAATGTATCAGAAGAAGAATTGTATTGACACCTTCATTTTGTCACTTATCTTAACTTGATGAAGGTAAAACAGCTTTTTGTAATCTTGCTAATAGAAAGCTACTGATGGAATATCTAGAAACATTTTAAAATATAATAATAATAATCAAGTTATGCCATCTGACCTAAGGTTTCTTCTATTATTCCTACTTATAAAAATAAATGTAGATATAAAGATTGCATTTATTTTTATGGAAAATCATTTTTATTTATTCTAAGAATAATACTTTCAAAGATTTTATTATATAGGTTATTTTTAATTATAGACGAATGGTTACAAAAAATATGTTTTTTTTTTCATATGATTTTCAAATGCGTTGACCGGGAAGCGAACCCGGGCCAGCTCCTTGGAAGGCAGCTATGCTAACCACTTAGGCCACCAACGCTTGATAAAATATGGATGTTGCAGAAAAACGCAAAAAACAAAAACAAGCATTAACGAGGAAGAGATTTAATTAAACAGTAGATTCATTAATTTTGTCAAAATGTTAAATTCAGATAACTGATAAAGTTTATGAAAATATTTTAAAGTTGCTGGTCTAAATAATTTGGATAAAATTGGATAAAAATTAATATTAAGTAGGGATGTGTACCAATACAACTTTGTTTTTCTAATTTTATGACTGAAGTCTTTAGAAAAAATTGTTAGTAACTTCATAAAAAATATCCAAGATATAATATAGATGAAAGAGAATTTTAATTTGAACTGATTAAAGAAAAAAAAAATCCAATAAAATATCACATGATTATCACGTAATTTCCAACTTACAAATTGCTGTTTTAGCAACATACATTTTTCTTTAAGCTCTAGAAAGTAATAGACACCAAATGATAATGTTTAATAAATCCCTATATTGTGCTGTGCTATCCCACATTGCCAAACTAGTTTTAAGTTTATGACATTCATCAATGAGTTGCTTTGAAACTTGGAATAGTGCATTTGAATTATAGAATGTAATACACTTTCCTTCTACTAACCATTATTCATCTCTCTTGTCATATTGTTAAATTATCATTAATAGTTTCTAGATGATAGTGAGTACCCTGTTCTGTTTTTGTCTTTTTTAAGTTTATGGCTTTTATCAGTGAGGAATTTTGGATCATGGAACAGTGTGGCTGAATCCTTAGGATCTAAGGCACCTATTTATTTCTCTATTATACTATCAAATTATCATCCCAAAACTAAATAACATATAAATGTTTTCAATCTTAGCCAACTTGCTTGTATAGCCACCAGTTCAGTTTTTATATATAAAGGATAACAGCTATAGGCACCTCTATCCTATAAGCCAGGATTTAGTATAAACCAGTAAAGTATCACATATCCCAAGACTTCCACTTAAAGATTGCTATTTTAACAATATATTTTTATTCTCTACATCTATGCCACTATTGTAAACTTTAATAATTAACAGATTCCAAATGGTGGTGTTTAACAAATCCCTATCCTGTTCTGTGTTATCCAATATTTCCAGACTAGTTTCAAGCTTATAGTTTTTATTAATGAGAATTATTGAATCTTGGAAACTGTTCCAAGATTCAATGGACCTTTTTGATTTATCACATCTTTTTATAGAAACCATAATTTATCTGTCTGTTATATTATCAAAGTATCAGCCTAAACTGAAAAACATGGAAATGGTTTTTTATCTTTCTCAAGTTGCTTGTATAACTATAGAGATCTAATGTTGATTAAGATTTTAAAAATGTTTACATGTTTTTTAGTTTGGGCTGATAGTATATAAATGATGGCTGCTATAAGAAAGGTGAAATAGATCATAAAAGTCCAGATGCACTGTTCCAAGATACTAAGATTCTACTAATGAAAGCCATAAATTTTAAACTACTTTGGTAATACTGAATAGGACAGCTTATGAGGATTTATTAATCACTACTATTACTTCCACTAAACATCACAAGACCACCATTTCTTATGCCAAAAGCTAGAAACTAATCTGGGGATATTGGATGAGTAGGCACTGGATATGGATTTTATGCACATTTTGGCATCCATTGATTACTCTGGCTTGCACTGAGTGGCACTACAGTATGGAGAGTTTTGCCTATTTTAATAACAGTTATGAGCAAGCATAAGAAATGGTGATCATGTGATGTTTAGTGGTTTAATACCAATCCTGCCTAATAAAATATTGTTGGCTGTGGTTATTAAAGAACCAAAAACACCAAAATGTATAGGTACTGAACTGAGCTCAGACCTATATGACTTTATAAGCTACTGAGCTTGGATTGAGAATATTATTGTGTTTTCAATTTTAGACTCATAGTTTTGTAGTTAAGTAGAGATAAAAGGTGGCTTCTAGAGGGTTGCATTAGATCCTAAGGTCTAGGTACAGTGCTCTCAGATCCAAAGGTCCTCACTGATGAAAGCCACAAGCTGGAATCTAGTCTAAGGATATTGGATGAGTAAGCACTGGTTAGGGATTTTATGCACAAACCTTCTGGCATCCATTGATTACTCTGGCTTGCACTGAGTGGCACTACTGTATGGAGAGTTTTGCCTATTTTAATAAGTTATGAGCAAGCATAAGAAATGGTGATCATGCGATGTTTAGTGGTTTAATACCAATCCCGCCTAATAGGAGATTGTTGGCTATGGTTATTAAAGAACCAAAAACACCAAAATGTATAAGTACTGAACTGAGCTCAGACCTATATGACTATATAAGCTACTGAGCTTGGATTGAGAATATTATTGTGTTTTCAATTTTAGACTCATAGTTTTGTAGTTAAGTAGAGATAAAAGGTGGCTTCTAGAGGGTTGCATTAGATCCTAAGGTCTAGGTACAGTGCTCTCAGATCCAAAGGTCCTCACTGATGAAAGCCACAAGCTGGAAGCTAGTCTAAGGATATTGGATGAGTAAGCACTGGATAGGGATTTTATGCGCAAGCCTTCTGGCATCCATTGATTATTCTGGCTTGCACTGAGTGGCACTACTGTAAGGAGAGTTTTGCCTGTTTTAATAACACTATTATTATTATTACTATTATCTGGCATCTATTAGTTACTAAAGCTTACAGTAGGTGGCATAGAGGTAGTAAAAGAAAAGTGAATAGTTTTAAGAACAATCTTCTCATCTCCAAGATTCATAGTATGTTGATCATTGTGTAATTTTTGATAGAATTTGAAGATTGCATTCAGTCAATGATGGAAAAACTTCAATAATTGGTTGCCATCTTAAAAATAAAAGGTCACTTTATACATTTTTTGATTTAAAAAGTTTAATCATATGTTAAGGTGCTGCTGTCAATATAATATAAAAAGTCATTGAAAATTTTCTTTTAAATAGTCCTTTTTAATATTCTGAAAGTAAATAATAATGTTGTTTATCTTGTTGGTATAAACAAAATAATTCTATTGAATATGGAATACAATGGAAAGATACAATTAAGCAAAACTGATAAAGTCTTACAAGAAACAAAGCAGGCATTGCAAGATATCAAACAAAATAATTTTCTGATAATGTACTTATGATTTATACATTTAATTTTTGCAAACTCATCTTTATCATTATTTTCTATTTTTTCTTTGTTTTTATTTCTGTAATTAGAATGATTGAACTTGTTTATGAATGCTTCAAATGAGTGATAATATAGTTTGTAAGTTATTTTTGAGTGTCATTAAAAATATTATTTAAATTAAATTATGTCTTAATTAAGTATTTATTATTATGAAAATTACCCATTCATCCAATATATATATATAGTAGCAGTTGGTTATATAGTTGTACTAAAAAAATAAATAATTAGATCATTGGCTGCATGTTCCTCAGGTTTGAGAATTAAAAAAATATTTAATTAATGGAGAAAATGAAATTTAATTTTTAAATACATATTTTTTATGGCTCTTTATTTAACTAAATGTTTTTAAAATCCCCATATGATAGTATGAAAATTTTCAACCATTAAATATATTTAAGAGGATTTTTTTAAAATAATAATAATAATAAAAATAAAAGAGGGAAAAGCAAAATAGGATTTTAATAATTTTGTAAATTTTATTTTAATTAATCAGTTGTTTTCCTTTCTTTATCTCTATTTAATGAAAAAGAAAAGTCAATTCAGTGCAATTAACAGATTATCTTGTTCTTTTTTGTAAGAAGATTTGGTTTTTAATTATACAGGAATGTCAAGAATTTTATGTTGTTAAATTTAAGTTCTTAACTTGTTTTCAATCTCTATGAATAAGAAAAAAATTGGCTGAACAATTGTTTTTATGAAATTTTATTTATTGGTTGTCATAAAAATGATAATGTAAGAGACAGATTGTAATTGGCTTGTGGGCAAGATTTTCCTGAAAAATTATGTGGGGATGTTAATAAGAGATAATACCCAAAATGTCTGGAGAATTTATTGCTAACTTAACTATTGAAGAGAACAGTCAAATCTTAATCTTGTGGCTGAAAAAATACAGAAATTTGCTATCTTAACCGTTGAAGAAAACAGTCAAATCTTAATTCTGTTGTTAAAAAAGATAGAAGAAAGTATTTTTAATTTAGCTATGAAAAAGAAAGCAGTGGAGTTTTAATCCAGCTGCTGAAAGGAAAAAATAAGCCTTTACCAACCTGTGGCATAACACAGCAGGAATCTTAACCAAGCTATTGAATATAATAATAGAAGTTTTTAATCCAGTTTTTAGTATACTGGTTTGTACAATAAAAACCATGTTTTAAGTTTAGCTAAAAGCTAGGCATCACCTTCCTCCAAGTAACTGGAACTAAAATGTAGAAAAGAGGATACTCTCCTAAACTAGTCTGGAATCTAGCCTTCAACTAAGAACAATGAATGTCAGTCTACATCTGTCTCACCTGACAATTCAAGAGGAAAAACAAATGGACAAATTTTGCTATTTTTCAATTATCTGGAATTGCTAAAGAGCAAGAAAAAGTCAACTTAATCATACCATGTCTAAGAAACCTTCAAGGAGAAACTCAATTGAATAGAAAACTGGAAATTGCAACTGAAAAAGATTCTTTTAACATTAATGCCATAGCAAGAGATTTTTTATATGTGCACACTATATTTTTATTAATAGAAAATTTGTTTTTTTTTGTTTCATAAAGTAATAAATGCTTTTTTGTGTTGTATAAAAATTGATAATAGTAAATACTTCACTAAGTTAAAATCTTCCAAATTGTTAGACACTTTTATTTCTAAAACCCAGTCAAATTTCTATTACAAATGGTGAAATAATTTTTAAAAGAAAAAAATCTGTTGTAAATTTAATTTTTTTATCTTTTTAAACTGAATCAAAGATTGTTATGTTTGATTCTGAACATATTTGTTAATTAATTCTTAAAAATTTTAAAAGAAAGAACCAAATGAATTTAAAATTAATCCATAAATAAAAATTAATTGATAGGTTAATATAATTTTATCAAACTGTATATTTATTTAGTTTCTATGATGAAATAGATATTTGAAATTATGTATTATCATATCATTTTTTGTTAATTAAATATTAAATAATTGTTTTAAAAATATTATATTTAGTCTTAATTACTTTATTCTATCCAATTCCTGCTTCATGAATTGCAATGTATGTGACTTTATATCATAACAGCTTATATTCTAGGATTTTATTTTTTTTCTTGATGATCCCAATAATACTAGTTATTTATAAGTAGGAGAAGCCTACAAATTGCTCAGGATTATTTATAATAAGCTAATTTATTGATTTATTTCTCTCTTACTCACAGTAATAAATTATAAAGTTCTTGCTTCCTGAGCTAGATTTGTGCATAACATCTATATGGGATAGGGGGTTTATATTTAATGTATGGGCATCCAGATGATGATGATTAATGGGTTGGTGCAAAGAGGATGTTTTTTCAAAGTCCATGTTCTATATTTTATTTAGTTTGGTCTCGATTAGAATTTAAATTTATAGTTGGCCAATATATTAAAGATACTAAGTGGCTAGAGCATTGATGATGATCAGTATATTTTTAATATCCCAGGTTTATTGTTTTTGTTATATATTCTATGGGATTAGCGCTTAGATTTGGGTATCCAAATTATGATTTAAATATTTTCCCAAGTGGGCAAAGGCTCAATAGTTAGCCTGGTCTACAGGAGACCCATTTCAAACCCAGTCACAAGATTGACTATTGATTTATTTTGATAGATTATTCATGATGATGAATGATTATTACTTTTGGTGAGTGCTGGTGAAATTATGGCTAACGGTGCTGATTTCTCAGAGTGACCTATTATGCTCATCTCTTTTGAGATTACATTTTTTTTAACTTGAGGATAAAAATACAATTCCTCAGATCCTTCATGGTTTAAACCCTAATTTTCTGTAGAGTTACAAATGGCTTATCAATTTATGACAGTTGATGTTCACATATGGGTGACTATCACCCCAGATATGACCCTGTATTTTCCAGTAGTAACATATATATCTAAAAGAAATATTATCTGGGTACATCCATGGATAAATTTATTTAATATATATATATATAAGCTGACATTTAGTTAAAATATATATTTATAATTTATTTAAATATATATATATAAACTGATGTACCCAGATAATATTTCATTTATGTTTGTAGCCCATGAAAATCTTTCATTTAATATATATATATAAGAAATTACATATCTATCAGTCTTTTATCAATTATCTACACATTTTTTACCAAGATAATTACAAATTGTCTACCACAAATGTTGGACTTTAACAACCAAAAGAACAAACAAGGTTTGAAGGTAGTTTTAGCACAATGGATTACACCCAAGTATCAAGAGAAATTATAGAAAGAACCAATGAATATAAGTTGGCATTATATTTTGGATTTATGGATTATAAAAAGGTATTTGAGTCTATAAGCATTCTTTTAGTGATTAAAGCATTGAATGAAGATATAGATCCAGGATATTGACATATCTTGAGAAATATTTACAGAATGTAACAGCTAAGATTAAATTATATAGTTATGCTAAGAAAATTACCATTGAAAAGGGTGTGGTTCCACATCTCCAAAATGTTTTACAGCGTTACTATTTTGTAGACTAAAATGGAAAGCTAAGAGATTAAAAGTAATTGGAAATTATTTAAGTCACCTAGATTTTGCAAATGATGTAATAGTTTTGCAAATAATGCTTGAGAGGTCCAGCATGTTCTTCCATGACTTATCAGATAAGAGTAAAAAAGTAGGACTAAAAGTGAATATTAAAAAGACTAAAAAAAGTAAAGTAATGTTTAATGGATTTTTTTTAAAAAGAAAAAAACCTCTGAGAATAATGAAATAGAAGCTAACAACTAAAATACCTTGTTCAAATTATTAATAGAGATAGAAACAAAATGGATGAAAATATTCATAAAATTAAAGATGGATGGGATGATTTTGGTAGAAATAACATGATATGAAAAGGAAATATGCCTATGTGTTTGAAAATAAAGAATTTTAATAAATGTGTTTTACCAATTCTTACTTATGAATATGAGACTTGGATACTGAACAGAAGAGCAATCCAAAGACTTCAGACAACTCAATACAATATAGAAAGATGTATGTTTAGAATAATAAGAAAGAATTAAAAAACAATATACATGGGTTTGAAAATGGAAATACATAAGTGTTGAAAGAATTAAGATTGAAGTGAAGCTGGGCTGGACGCATTACTTAAAGAGATGAGTTGAAATCTTAAACTGAATCCCAAGAAGACTAGAAAGAGACCACATGATGAGATAAGAAAATTTGTACGATGTGGCGAAGAGAGGCTAGAAATCAGAGAAACAGGATTAAACTTGAAAAAACCTTCATTTTGTAGTGAATCAATAATGATTGAAAATGATGATGGTGAATATTATTAGTTAAAAGATATCATTGTTATGTATACTTTACCTAAGAAAGTGTAATTAAATTTTTCATTTTGTGATATTAAACAAATACAATATAATAAAGTAATGTACAGTTTATAGTTTAATGATTTAAGAAACAGATACTAAAATCATTATTTATTAATTTATTGTATTTTTTGATTTTAGTGTAAAGCTGTATGCAAAATGTATTTGGTATTTTTATATCTATATAAACACTGATTGAGACTCGAGATAATATTATAGTCGCTGAAAAATAATCTTCCTCAGGTATCATATAATTCCATAAATACACCGTTCACATATTCAGTTATATGTTTTTTGCAAATATAATTAATAAGATTCAACTATTAAAATTTTGCTTTGCTTTCTGTAATAAAAATTATCTTGGAATTTCATGCAATTTTCGGGCTTCAGTTCAATGCCATTGATATAAATTTGAAGTTTTTATTATTATTATTTTATGACATTAGTTTTCCCAGATTTAACTGGAAATAAAAATAGCTTTAACAAATAGATTTCCTTTTCTTTTACACATTTATATAAGATAAATGATCACTTCAGGTTATAAATAATAAATTACATTTACAATCAGCTTTACTTTTAAAAGCTGCAGTAAAATATTTATTCACTTGAAGATAAGTGATAAAATGAAAAATATTTCTCTGAGTAACATTATTCTTAGCAGTTGTTAAGGTCCCACTGGGATAAAAGTTTTCATAATTCCTACTCTATTTTTTTCTTTCTGTGTGTATGTATATAAATATTATTAATGTGAAAGATTATGTATGAGTGCACACATTAACGTCATGTTATTATTTGGAAAGAAAAAAATATTTTTATGCATATACACATTTATATAGAAAATGTCATGTTGTATTTATAAGATCTGCAATGAGTTGATATCAGTTTGCATGTAAAAGTAAATCATGGGGTGATGAGGCTCTCCTACAGTGGATAGGGATTGCCTTATATTACAATCATATTTTTATTTGTTCTACAAATAGTAACAATAATCTGATATTTTTAACATTTAACTAATAATATATGAGTGATCATTTACCAATGGATTGTTGGATGGCTAATGAGCTCAACTTGGTGGCCAAACACATCTATAACCTGAAAGCATTTCTAAGTTTCATTTGACTGAGATTTATAAGTGCATTCGTCTTCCATGCAATAATCATTAGGGGAGCAATCTGCCATGCCATAACCTGTATTTATGGTGAAGTGTTTAGTGCAACATCTTGCTTGCTATGACCTGCATTTGAATCTGGCTGAAATAAATACTGAAAACACTTTAAACATACAACAAGTTTACGATTTTTTTAAATATAGGTGGACTACAACCAGAATATTTAATCATTCAGTTACAGATCATTTATCTAAAAATTATTTTTAAAATATCATTTGTTATTCTCCAATTAAAGTTGCTTTAATCTCTATTTAATTCATATTTAAAATGTCTATAACTCTACCACACCTTTGATGAAACAATTCTTATTAATACTGCTACTAATTTGAATTATCCAGATGAATAGCACAACTGATTTTACTATAATGCATCTTCACCATGCAAACATCACAATTGTATAGAAGTTGAGTCCATGTCACCAAACATCAATGTTATCAAAAACAATGAATAGATTAATAAATTAAGGACAGTGCTATTACTATATAGTGAGAAAAAACATTGAAAATATGAAATTTTCAGTGATGAGAATCCTTCTCAAAGGCAATTATTACATTCAAAACAATAAGAGATGGAAATATAAAATGGTACAATTAAGTGGGTATTTCTAAAAGTTTGTGATGCTATTTTAGATATGATAATCTGTTGGATTATTTCCATAATCTATTATTAAATGTTGAATGTCAAAAGAATTTTAAACTTTTCCAAGTACAAACAATTGTTAGTAATAACACACAAAGACAAGAAGGGCTAGTAGATTATGTAACATTTTGAGTGTATTATTTTTCAATCTTCTTCAGATGTTTGTGGCTTGACTGTGACAATGCTAGCATAAGGGTCAAACTTAAAAGTTTAGATTCTAGACAGAATAATTCAGTTGATTAGAACATTGCTTAAAATTCAATATTCAAGATCCTTATGTTAGCATTGTCACTGGTGAAGCCAGCAATATCCAAAGAAGAATGGAGGATAATACCACTCAAAATGTTGTGTAATCTACTAATTTGTGTTGTCTTTGTGTGTTATTATTAACAGTTTATATTTTAAAAAGTTTATATAAAATTTGAAATTTTCTTGCCATTCAACATTTAATGATAGATGATGGAAATAGACCCACACATTGCATGTTTCAAAATACACTCAATATTATTCACCCTTGAGTTTATATTTTTAATGAATCCGGTCTCTTTAATTTTATATTTTGTCATAATGTCTAATGAAACATAGACTCAGTGATGAATGAAAAATATAATAATGTTCAGTTGAGTGCATTTTGAAAAATGCCTATTTTGTATTTTCAATTGTTTGAATATAACGATTACCTTTGAAAAAAATACTCAGCACAAAAAGTATATATGTTTAATGTTTTTTCCTAATATGTACCATTAGTATTGCCTTTAATTTATTAATTCCAGTGATGAAGTTATTATAGATGAATAATCTTCAGCATTTTAAATAAAATACCATGTACTTCATTGCTCAGAGACTCTTCTGAGATTTGAGGATCAAAATGGCAGGTTAAATGTAACAGTTTCCTTAATTGACAAATGGAACCTTTTTAGTTCCACTTTATTTGGATAAAGTGAATCATTTATTCTACTATTAGGCAAAAACATAGAAAACAACTCAACATTATACAATCATAATAAATATAAAAATAGCTGAGAAGTCATATTTTATTTATAATACAAAAAAAAAGACAAAATAAAAATAATAGGTCTTATTTATGCATAAATAACTGGGTGAAGTTAACTTTTTCTGTCTTTGGAAATAACTGTTATCAATTCTGTTTTTTGCAAGTTTTTATTTTTAGATATTAAAAAAAAAAAAAAAAAGTAAGATTTTTATTACTTTTTACCAATTGAGTTATTTTTAGTATTTTGGTTTTTGATAGTCATTTGGTTATTTTGCTTCCATTTTTTGAAACTATGGATTAAGATGCATGAAAGAAAGAGACTAAAACTCCAGCATAACAGTTTTTGCTCAAGTGATCAAATTTGAGATTTTTATTTTATTTTTTCAACTAGAAATAATCAAGAGATTTTCCATTTAAAGTATATCACTCTTATCCTTATGCTGGATTATATACGACCATTTGTTTAAAGCTAATTGTCCCCCCACCCATCTATTTTACTTAATCATTTATGTTTCAATGTAACCATTATTAAGTTACTATATTATATCTCATAGGTCCAAATGTGCAGGGGCTACATTCTGTCACCTGCAGCAGTGAGCCAAAGAGATTACAATGGTACACTGATATTATACAATTTCACAGTGGCTAAAAGCAGTTAAACCACCTTACCCAATAAATTAGGTGTTACAGGTGCATTAACTTAGATCAAAGGACAGTCAATCAAGGGGATGCTTCTGTCCTTTCGAGGCAAAATCTAAGCAGGGAAAGCAACTCTCAAACCAACTGTCAGGTCCCCAAACTTCTCCCCTCAGACCCCATCTATGCCCAGACCAGCCAAAAGTCCACTTAACAAAAACCCAGACCCCCTCCTTAGACAAAGTTATTCTGCATCGCTCCCCACTGTAAGTGGGTTAAATTTATCTGGGTGTCTCATTGGTTCAACCTATCCTGAACACTAACCAAATCAAAGAGGGATGTGAGGACTGTGTCTGGTCATCCTCTTTGTGGAGATGGCAATTATCAACATCTGCCCCCCTAGATCAACGAACCCCTCAGGACCATCGCCTCCACCCCTAAGACTGAGGATTCAGGCAAAAAACTATGATTACCAATTCAACAGTCCAAATGGGCAGGGACCAACTCATTCTACCTGGCCAAAAATGTACTGTTAACCAAGAAATCCTGCAAACAAAAAAAGGAAAAAAACACAAGTCAACACTGTTCACAAGCAGTCCATCAAGGAGGTGCAGCAGCCCATCAAGGCCAAGCCTGTGTGAGAACAGTGACTCTCAACACATCTGATGGATCCAGACATTCCTTTTGTAGGTATGGTAATAATTGATGCCTGCTCCCACCAATGACCAGTCCTCCCATGACCGCCACCCCCCTAAGGAAGAAGAGTCAAATGGAGACCCATGCTATTGATGCAACAATGTTGATATGGGTCAGTCCAAATAGGCTGGGACCACATTTGGTTTGCCTACCCATCTAAATGAAGGAGAATACCCTGCATTACATAGGTGATCAATTACAAACTAAATGAAATTCAATACCTAGATTTACAGAAATACATGATGTAAAATACATTTATTCATTGTAGTCCTAAATCACAGCTTGCTTTATCTGCACACCATGAAAACACACCATTTGTCCATTTCACTTTGTACACTGAGGTCAGTGGAGCCAAAGTCTGTTTGACACTATTGATAACACCTGATGCCTGCCAAATGTTCAAAATACCTGTTTAGCCCACCGACTACAATGTTCTCCAGTGTTTACAATCTGGGCTATAAATTTCCACTTAATAATTCCAATTAGGAAAAGTGTGAATAGCATTGTAGGATTGTTTCATGATGTTTCTGTAACCCTACAGTGGGCTTGATTGTGGTAAGATTTTAACTATGACTCTTGTAAATTGATACTATTTAAATTCTGCTTGTCTAGACTGAATTCAAGGTCTTGATTAGTAGCAAGGTTTCAGTTGTGTAATCTAAAAGTTTATAATTAATCTTTGGAATATTTTCAATAATTGTTGGATTAAAAGGGGTTGAATAATTTGCAGCTTCAACGTTTCTGTTTAGGTCTATAATATCATTTGTACTTATTTTTGTCTTTAAATCATTGTTTTTTGGCACCAATTAAGCGTATGTCAGGGGGGGGGGGGGGAATCATTGTTTTTTGGCACAGGATTCACTTTATTGTAATACTGTGTTGATTTAATTTTTTTTATTCTTTTTGTGGTGCCCCAATCACACTGAAAGTGGCCCAATAACTTCTGTTCTGATTATCGGAATCGTAACTTTTTCTTATGAACAATTTAACACTGGGATTTCTTTTTTTCATGGTTTTATGATTAATTTTAATATCTAGTATGTTTTCTAAGCTATTTTCTGTCTTCCCTGACTGGGCAGCCATAGAAACTTGTTTTACTTTATTAATATCTGATGTTAAGGTGAAATTCTTAAGACTATCTTTGTTAAGCATTTTTTCACTTTGTTCTTTCTTTTTAACATTTTCAATGGGATTTGATTTTCAAATACTTTCTCAATTTATTCTGTCATTAAAATTAGGATTTGTAGTGACTCTATTCTTTTTTGGATTGTTCAGTTTCATTTTAAATCTTTTGTCTAAGTTTTATGTTGCTCTAATGATTCTAAGAATTACTTATCCTGGCTTTTGCCTTTTTTTAATGGGAGCCCATTGCATAAAACTGAACAATTGATGATTTCAATTAATTCTGAATGAAAACTGATTTAAAATTTCTTGTAAAGGTGATAAAACAACAAAACAAGTGCTCATATCTTAGCAAACTTTTTTTCCATGAACTCACAACTTGACAGTGTAATGAGTCCCATCCTTATGGAGCCGGTGAACAGTCAACTGCTCCAGCTGGCAGCAGGAAGTAGATTTACTTAATCATTTAACAAGTTAAAAGTTGGTTTTATAATTTTTCAGTTTTTAAAAAAAATAGATCCAATCTTCATCATGCTTAAATTCAATTTTTTTTTATGTTTTTGTTTACCCTAAATGTTTTTTTTGTTAAATCTTGTACTAAAATGGGTAAAACCATTCTCTACCTTTCATAATAGTGGAGTAATAAAAATGATCAATCTGTCATGATGTGCATTGAGATTCAAGTGCATGATATCTCTAATTCAACTAAAGAGCAAAGGTTAATTTGTAAAATAAAACATAATGAAGGGAAGGGGGTCTGATTTACTCCATTGTTGAATGGTTGAGAATTGAGAAAAGGATGTATGGATAAAAACTAAAATACTTAAAAACTTGATTAAACATTTATTGATTTTACTAAAATTATAAATAAAACAAACACTTGTAAGATATTTTATATACAAATAATGTTCATTCATAATACTTTTTTTTAATTTTTTTTGACTGAGTACCAAACTGACATATATTTACTGATGATTTTATTGCTATGATTTTAAATTTTTTTCTTAAGTTTTAATTATTACTTACATATACTAACAATTAATAATACAACTTTTAGTTGCCTAATCTACTATAATATATTTCTTTCTGCAGAGTCAGTTCAAAAAGAACCACCATAATCTATATTACAAAACACCTAGATTTGATTTTCTTTTTGTACATCTTCAGTTTTAATTATTTTTCAGAGCATCTTTGTCCACACAAATAGCACAACATAAATATTCATACAATAGAGCTCTCAATGATCCTTCCACCTATTCAGTTTTCTTTCAGCATAAGTCACCATGTGTGTATTCCAGACAACCCCACAATCATGCGTAGAGAGATACATGACCTTAAAAAAAATCAAAGAGGCCTAGAGGCCATAAACATGAAGGACACATGCTATGCTTTATCGAAGAAATATAATTAGCATATTTGCATATCAATAAATGTATTATCAAGCTATGATTATGAAGGCAATATCCTTTAAAAGTGCTCATTTCATTTGTTTATATTTATCTATTTTGTAATAAGACTTTATAGATTTGGGAACAGTTGCACCCCAGATACACATGTGCTAAAATACTATCATTTTATTTTTTAAAAGCACCTGCTTCTATGCATACAATCAAAAACTGTTAATATTAGCTAAATTTAATAGGAATTGGGCACTCTGAAGGTTGACTAAATAAAAAATTTAACTCTGTTCTGTTTGGTTAGATTTTGCATGTTGATTTGTTAAACCAAGAACAAAATTTAGTTTTGAATGAAACCTTAGAACTATTTGGTAATAAAATATAAGTCTTATTATAAATTTTCAAATATAGTATTGATTTAATGAGACCTGAAATTTTCAATGGCCATAAAAATCCTTTAAAAGTTAAGTGTGAACCTCATTTGTATTTTAAAAAGAACAACCTCATTTTGTAAATATATTCTCTGTAAATATGTTTGATGTGTAAATAAAACATTTTAAAAAGCATAAATAAAAATTTCATTGAAAATTGTTTTTCCACTGTTAGATTAAATCATATGCAAATCCATTTTTAATATTTTTTATCAATGGCCAAATATCACATTTAATTCTAATAATGAAGGAAACATACATTTATTTAATCATTTTAAGTTCTTCCGAATGTTATTTTTAAACTTATTACCTGAAATACTTTCATTAGAATCTTCAACAAGAAGTTAAAGCTTTTTATAATTTTGTTCAGTTTATAATTGGTTTGTTGTTTCATTTAGAATCGAATCTCAGAATATTGAAGTGCTGCTTGTAAATTAGATTTGTTATTTCTATTATCATCATCCTCATCATGATTTTAATTTTAATATAAATAACTTTAACATCACATGATCACTATCTCTTATACTAGGACGTAATTGTTATTAAACAAGGCAAAACTCTCCATACAGTAGTGCCACCCTATGCCAACCAGAGTAATCAATGGATGCTAGAATGCTTGTGCATAAAATCCCTATCTAGTGCTTACTCATCCAATATCCCAAGACTAGTTTCTGGCTTGTGGCCTTCGTCAGTGAGTAGCTTTGGATCTGAGAGCACTGCACCTAGATCTTAGGATCTAATGCACAATGGATTACTCTGGTTGGAACAGGGTGGCATGACTGTATGGAGAGTTTAGCCTTGTTTAAATAACTTTAAATTGATATTCCAAGCTTTGATTTCCCAATACCGAGTTAAACTTGATTCTTAGTAACAGATTTGCATATGAAGCTTAATAGAATCAGAAATACATGATTATTCAGTGAGAACTATGTAATGTTATTGAAATAATTTTTTAAAAATATCTGAAGGCATAAAATATATAATAAATTGGTATTAGGAATATTTCCATTTATGGGATCTAAATCTTTCTATACAAGATAGCTCTTTCTATAAGCTTTCTACACAAAGCAGCCCTTCCTATATCCCTTACGAAAATAAAACATTATTTACCAAGCAGATAGTTGATAAAACCTTAATACTTTTTGTTTTCTCATTTAGAAAAAATATCTAAATGTTGCCAGATTGGATTAGATTGAAATATCCAAAACAAAAACTTTCGTAAAAATTCTCCTAACTGAAAAAAGTTCATTTGATTACATAAATTTAAGTGAATATGAAAATTACTGCATTAAAAGGCTTTTAATTTTTATTAATAAGCATTTTCTTAAGAGTTTTTGAACACATAAAGAATAGTATTCAAGTTAAAGGTGTTTTTTTTATTGTGTCCATTATAAATAAATTAGCACAGAATAATTATTGATGCCACGTCATTATGTTTCTTTATTAAGTTTTAGAAAAAGATAAAAATAAGTAAAACAGTTATTAAACAGTTGATTGCAGGTAAAAATAGATCCAACTATTTATTACAAAAAAAATAGTAAATAAAAAGGCTTTTATCTACATGTAACTTCAATTTCCATTCTTATTCAACTTCTAGCTAAATACTTATTTACAACGAATATTAGATAGTTAATGAGACTGGCTATTGACCAGATATCTAAAGCAAACATTTGATGCCAGATTAAATTTTAAAAAAAATTTAGACATTTTTTTTTAACATATGAAGCTTATATAGAAATCCAGCTAACTGAAAAACAGTTTAAAGTTCTGTTTTGTTCCACAGTTATAACAAATAAATCATTGCTTTAAAAAGCACTTAATTAGACCATAAGTATAGTGGTTGGATGGGCTCCTACTATATTATGAGCCCAATCAATTTAAGCCAAAAGTGACCTCTTGAGCAAATATTGACCTTTCCATAAATAAAATCCTGTAGGATGAAAATAAAAATTAATAATACTGCCTTTGATAATTATTTTTTGATGTTTTTCCTTCTAGAATGAGTAAATTATATGAGTGACATTATGCTATAATTATAAAGCTTAGAAAAAAAAAATAGTTTTCTAGAAATTTTATTTTGTAATTTTTACTAAATAAGGAAACGCCTAATTATGTATTTTTTAAAAAATGACACTACAAATGAATGTATTAAAAACAAGTGAAAACGTAGACAATTCCAATATCAATAACAATCAACAATTTGAAACTGTTGTCAAGGCAACTGACAACAGTTTGAAATTGTTGATTGTTATTGATATTGGGATTATCTAAGTGCTGACCGATTTTTAATGATTACTTACAAACCCATTTAACCTGGAGCATTATTACATTTATTAAATGAATATATATATATATTTAGAATGAATATATATATATATATAGTAGAATTACTTACAACAAAAAAATTAAAATCCAATAGAGCTTCTTTACTGGGAAGTTTGAAACATTTTTTCAAGGAATCTAATATTTTTTGGCTTGGATTATAAAAATCTGCAATTTGCGAACCTGCAATAGAGATACATGTATAAAAACATGATATATGTATATGTATGTGCAAACATATAATTTAGTCATTATCACACTAATAATACTAAATATTGAAGCAGTGCATATCTGCATACAGATATGCTTACTTCATATTTGTTCAAATCTAAAGCCATTTCCCAGTGTATGTTATATTTTTCTATACATCTGCACACACTAGTACATTCACATGTGTGTGTGTGTGTGTGTGTACAATTTAGACATCTTTTTAAAAGTTATTTAAAACACACCATATTTTAAGTTAAGTTTTAAAAGAAAGAAAAAAGTATTTTATTAGAAAAAAAGTGTTAAGTGTTTTATTTCCAAATCTGGAGAAACAACCAGATGAAAGAGTTAATTTAACACATTCAAGCATCTACACATATTTTAAGATGTGAAATAAGAAATAGAAATAAAGATCAGAAAACTTATGTGGCATATTTTAAGATGTGAAATAAGAAATAGAAATAAAGATCAGAAAACTTATGTGGCAGCACAAAGGACCACGGAAGTAAAATTAAGATGGAACATTAATTAGAGAAAATTAAAGTGAAATCCATCAAGAAAGTCATGAAATGCACTCCAGGCATATGAGAAGGATACATAAGAGAGGAATGGGGCATTGTTATGAGGGAGGAGCAGCTTATATTTTGAAAAAGTTATTCTGGCATATTTTGCAGAAATTATTAATAAAAAAAATTATTTATTGAAGGTTAATAGAGGTTATTTATTGAAAGACCATATAAGAAGACTCAGCTTAAAAAATATATAAAATGCATACAGTACCTGCAACCATGTATGAATAGTCAGCCATCAGCTTCCCTGTGGTCATCAGGCAACAGGCTTCCAGAGGTTCCATACCTCATCAAGATCCAGCCACTTTCTGTTATAACCATGCCAATCCCTACATCCAAGAAACCATTCAACAGTCTGATAAGAAGGAATTTTGAAGATGTCCATCATCCAGCTGGAAATATGTCTTAGATTATCCTTTAAATCCTGTAACTTTAATTAATTACATATATTTTATATTTGCACAGTTTTAACCTACTAAATGTTATTTAATATTTTATAAGTTGAGGTTTTACTGGCTTTGAATATTTAATGCAGCAACTAGTATTTTTTTTTTTTTGTATTTCATTTATGTTCACTTGAATGATAGAGGGAATTAAAGTTAAATATAGAATTGTTTACACTTCCCTGCTTGCAATGTTTCCTTGGGATGGTGCAAGTCTGGGGAAATGCCCAGTTTCTAAAACTCTGAAAGCACTAAAATAAATTGTTAATAGATTTCTTTCTTATCACTATACTACCCCATCATGTTAAGTAGAAATTTCACAATTACATTCTGAGAAATCCTATTTTCTATTATTGAAGGATGATGAGTACTTAGAATGTAATTAGATAAGTAATATTTAGAAACCATGTTTGCTTATTATGATTAATCTAAATGTCAATGTATACTTAAATTTATGGGTGAAGAAAGTATATATGTAAATGGATTATACCAATCACTTTACCTCGCACAGTAAAATAAAGATGATCCTATTTATAGTTCAATTATATATTTTATGAACAGAAAAATAAATTTAATTAATTCCTCAGTGTTATCATCAAAGATATATTGCATGAAGGCAATATTGTAATATTATCTAAATATCTGTACTGCCTTATCTATATAAGCTATATGATCTGTAAATTAAAACACTCATTGTATATAGGTAATGTAAACATGCTGCAAGCTATCTGTCATCTTATGAGTGATAATACTGCCCTTATATTTTATATTATAATAATAAAGACTTTAAGTTAAAATTTATTAATGAATATTATTTGTGAGCCGGTGATGAGTCTATTCTAAATCTTTGTAATTATCCAAGGGGATTTTAGTTAATAAAAAATAAATTCATGATATTTCATACTGTGGATGGAAGGTTTATCTTATTATTATTATTATTATTATTATTATTATTATTATTATTATTATTATTATTATTATTATTATTATTATTATTATTATTATTATTATTATTATTATTATTATTATTATTATTATTATTATTATTATTATTATTATTATTATTATTATTATTATTATTATTATTATTATTATTATTATTATTATTATTATTATTATTATTATTATTATTATTATTATTATTATTATTATTATTATTATTATTATTATTATTATTATTATTATTATTATTATTATTATTATTATTATTATTATTATTATTATTATTATTATTATTATTATTATTATTATTATTATTATTATTATTATTATTTTTTTTATTATTATTATTATTAATATTATTATTATTATTATTATTATTATTATTATTATTATTATTATTATTATTATTATTATTATTATTATTATTATTATTATTAGGTTTATCTTATTATTATTATTATTATGCTTACAAATGTTTAGTCCTGTTCTCTGGCTTTGCTGTTTTGGTTCATCATCAACATTATACTTTCATTATCACTTTATCTCTCATATGGTTCATGTGTGACATGGTCAAACAGTATAAGGGCAGACCAAACACTGTGTTCCCAGGTTCCTAATCCATGTATTTGCATGGGTCTAGTTTCTGCAGGGAGCTGGAGACTCCTTGTGACCTCAAATCCTAGATTTAGCACATCTTCACTCTCTCCTCTGGAATCCACCCATGATCAAAAGCAGATACACCTCTTCATCCAAGGACATCTACTCTTAGTGGTGAACCATACCATTTGATTGCCAAGCCATTCTTAATTCTTATTAGTACCCAGTATGCCAATCTTAAATCTTATTAGTACCCAGTATGACCATAGGGAGAGTAGAACTGCAATATTTAAATTATTTGTTTACTTTAACCCTTCACCTATGCATGTGTGCCCCTGGTTGACTGGAGACCCATGCACAATGGCCCTTGCCATAATACCCTCAATTAATTAGTATCTCAAAAGCCATAATGACTGGTAGTTAGTTGTTAAGATCAATCATTGTTTAATTTGGGGCACACACTAACATGTAAACTGCCATTACTTCTATCCATAATAATGTAAAGGACAGTGAAATTGTTTTATTAAATTAACATGTAAGTTACCTATTCATTATATTCAATCCTATAATAAACTTTCATTATTATGATTAATTAAGAGGGTTTTCTCTACATTGGATTCATAATATAACTATATAGAAATAAGTATATTGTTAAGTATTAAAAATGGGCATTTCAAGCTGAACCCAATCCATAGAAAGTCATGTCTAATCATGTCAATAAAATTAATATAAAAAGTCTGATTTAGTAATATACCTAAATAAGGTTATGATTAATAATGTAATCTCAACACGTATAATTATGTGCTAAAGTGTGCTGATCTCAAGTCAATAGAAGAACTCTGAGAGAGAGTTTCTGTTCATATCCTGAGCTAGATCATGCTGTATGAAGAAGGGAAGGTGTGACATCAAGGATGTTAATTAGGTGGTTGATACTAGGAAGCCATTAGGAGCATGGGGGTGACCCTATGTCTTTTGGCTATTTGATCTTTTGATCCTGCTGACTGATTATACATTCTTAATCGTTAAAATATATATGAACAAGTTATTTTAGTTTCTTTTTATGTATATTTGATCTAATCATATGACTCATATTGAAGCTGTATATATGAACATATATATATATATGCTTCATTTTAAAATAAATTATTAAAACATTTTCTTTAAATAGAATAATTGTTTTATACATATATGAGTGCATGAATAAGATCACATAAAAGCACACTCAAATGTAAATTAATTTTTAATCAGGTAAGAATCGGCAGTGCTAAGCATAATGTATAGAGATAAGATACCACAAGTGTGCAGAAAATTACATTTAGTTTAAATCAAAACATTTTATGGTAAAAGCATAATTAGCATCAAAGTATACAAACAAATTAGCTATTTTTAGTAAATACTTTAAAGATTTATACCTGTTACACTGACAGTAAAATATTCTTTTGTTTTACTTTCACTAAAGACTTCAAAAATTTTATGAAACACTATATATCTTAATGGTGAAGGCTTGTAATTGAGTAAAACTACTTAATTAATAGGAAAGTGGTAAATAAACAACATTTGTTTAGTAACTAATGAATAAAGGTAATTAGTAAAGTGGAAATTCCAATAAATTTATATGACTGGATTATGCCAAATACAAATTTTAAAAAGTTAAACTGGAAGTCTTTTGTTTAAAATCATATATAAATATAAAAAAATGTATAGTAAGAGTCTTCACACTAAGTCTTGAAACCTATTGTCATTAGAATCTATGCCATAGAAAATTAAAAAATTGAAGAAGTATAGACCTAGTATTCATTCTGCTCGACCATCAGAGGGGGTATGTGTGTGAGCCAGAGTCCCAGTATGAACTCATTATCATTAATGGTAATAAGAGTAGTATTTGGTGATCATACCAAAATATCCACTATAGCAATGTGTGGTAAGTGGAAACATATCCTATCTTTGCCAAAACTTATTTAGAGCTTAAAAAGAACCTGATGTTAACCAGCACTTTACTGTCATTGTCACCCTTTTGTGCAGTGGGGCAGTATTTTGTAAACCCCAATAAATAAATTTCTAAATGAATAAAAGAAGAAAATACCCCATAAACTAAAATATATTTGATAAAACCAGAGTTGAAAGATTCCCACCAATATCTAAGCTGAGGACACTTCATCTCCATAGATGTTATATCCAAAAACTCATGAGCATAATTATGTTTGGACCCTCTGCCTCCTCAGCAAACAAAGTAAATTGACATTCAAACTTATGAACTCTTCTCCTACTGGAAGAATGATAGTAACTTACACATATATTTTATTCCCATTAATCTAATTTTAATTTTCATATCAGGTTATTTAATCTGTAACTTTATATATACAAACGCATAAAAAACTTTAAAAAAAAGCTTGTTTAGAGCTTATTACCATGCTCTTAATTATACATATATACTACAATTTTATGTATAATGCTAAAATATTTAAACCATTAAGCATCACATGATCACATTTCCTATACTAGCACATTAATTGTTGATAAACAGAGCAAAACTCTCCATACAGTATTGCCACCTGTGCTAAACAGAGTAATCAATGGATGCCAGAAGGCTTGTGCATAAAATCCCTATCTAATGCCTACTCATCCAATATCCCCAGACTAGTTTCTGGCTTGTGGCCTTCGTCAGTGAGGAGCTTTGGATTTGAGAGCACTGCATCTAGCTCCTCACTGACGAAGGCCACAAGCCAGAAACTAGTCTGGGGATATTGGATGAGTAGGCATTAGATAGGGATTTTATGCACAAGCCTTCTGGCATCCATTGATTACTCTGTTTAGCACAAGGTGGCAATACTGTATGGAGAGTTTTGCTCTGTTTATCTAAAATATTTACATGTTGGACTATTTCTACCATCTAATATTAAATATTGAATGTCTTTAGAAAAAAAGTAACTTTATTTAAATTTTCAATTACATCCAACTGTTAATAATAGAACACAGATAAGTATACATACTATATTTAGAGTGGTATTATTATCTTCTTCAGGTATTGCTGACCTGAACAGTGCATTAGCATAGGAATTGAACCTGGACCTTTAGATTCTTAAGTATTGAATTTGAAGGAAATGTTCTAACCAAGTGAGCCATACTCACAAAAAAAAACTAGTCCAATATATAAATATAACTAAAATATGATCATCACAGAAAATGCTAGAATATATTTGTATTTAATTCCAATATATGTGAATATATATGTTATCTGCATACTACTGAGTGGAGGGTGAAGTATGTGCAAATACATATTTTTTTTTATAATAGTAAAACTGGCAGTCAGTTTAACTTACCTAATTGTATTTTCATATTGGACTATTTCCATCATTTAATATTTGTATTGAATGTCTTTAGAAAAATTTACATTCAACTGTTAGTAATAGTACATCAATCAGGTTAGTATATGCATAATGTTTTCTAAAGACATTCAATACACATATTAAATGATGGAAATAGTCCAATATAAAAATACAACTAGAACACCATCATCACAGACCTTCAGGAAAACACTAACCTACATAATGTTTATTTAAAATATATAAATTGGAAAAAAATATCACCATCCTTGGACTCTACTCAAATGGTTTCTTTTCATTATTCATTTGTAATGTTAAATTAGGGATAAAAGTCAAATTAATTATATATACATGAAACATAATTAGTTTAAATGTACTCCAGTAAAGTTATAAAATTCATAAAAAAATTATTAAAAGTTTTCTATTAGTCAGGTAGCAAATATCACATTTGCATTTAGTTGTTTTTAGGGCTATGTATTGTAATGGCACTTATACAACAGCAGAATGAGTGTGCTTGTATCAATACTCTTTGGGTAAATTTAATGCTATCTAGATGAATTATACATATTCATCATTGTTAATCTCATATTAGAGTTGAGGATTTATTCTGCAGATTGTGTATAAAATACAAGTTTGTATGTGGTGTGTGATGCTTGTATGACATAAGAAAATGTCATTTTACTCTTAAAATATGCAAATCTCTAGATTCCAGACCACTCACTTAATGATTAATTAAGCATTTCTTTTTATATTTATTAATAGGTTGTGCTCAATTTTGTATTAATTATTTAAGCCACCAAATATTTTCTGCTGTATGATAAGACTGGCATCATCAACCATTATCAATCCACTGCAGGATGAAGGTCTCTCCAAGTTCAATCCATCTTTCCCTATCTTTAGCTTCTCTTCTCCACATCACCTCTGCACACTTTCTTATTTCATCCATCCATCTCACATGTGGTCTCTTTCTGGGTCTTTTAAGACTGGCATATATTATCTTATATTTAGTGTTTATTCACCAGGTAATCCCTTCTTATAGCTACTATTTCAATGAGTTATTTATATTTGAATAAAATATATTTGAATTTTTTTTTGGTACTTATATAATTTGCCTGCCAGAAAACTTGGCACTCATTTTATTTTAAATTATTCATTTTTAGAGCTTCTAACACATGGTAAAACAATACAGCTGACTCTGTGTTATCATATTTGATATTTATGTTTTTTATTTATTAAAATGATAATCACTAAAAACCAAAGGGCTGTAATTAATTTTTTTTTTATGTAAATGCAGTAAAGAAAATAAAAATAAAACATCACTGAGTAAACACGCAATGTTTTGGAGCCTTCTATCTATGTTCTTTCCAGATAGATGCTTAGAACATGGATACACATGACACAGCCATTGTTTCACTGTTCGCACACAAAATGCAATATCAATCCTTTAAAATCACATAATTTTCAGGTGGGCAATTTTGAAAATAGTCCACTTAATCTTGTCTGTTGATGAAATATTCCAAATTTTAATCATATTTCCAAAAATGATAAGGCAAAAAATAAATGTTAAAACAATTAGTACATGTTATCAAATGTCACCAGAAAAAAATAATGTTAATTTTAGTTATGTGTTATCTGTTTGCCTTATGTTAACATTTATTTTTCAAAAATGTATAGCTTGTTAACTTTAAAAAATATTAACTAAAGTATTGTAAGTTGAATGTTAATTTTAAAAAATTCAAATACACTTTTTAATAAATTCCATTCACAACACAATATCCAAATGTTAACACACAGTGAACAGATACCATGTGGGTAAAATTAATGTTATTTTTTTTTGTTGATATTCTTTAACACATGGTGATTTTTTTAAAAAATTTCTTTCTTGCCTTATTACTTTTGAAAATATGATTAAAATTTGGATTCTTTTATCAACAGAACAAGATGTAGTGGACTATTTTCAAAATTGAAGGTGCATGCCTGTAAAATATATGATAAGGAACTGATATTACACTTTATGTCCAAAAAATATGCAATGGTGATATCATGAGGGAACATGTTCTAAGTACCTATCTGTTTGGAAAGGAATGTGGTTAGAAGGCTACAAAACATTATTTGCTTAATCATGTTTTATTTTTAGTTTCTTTACTGCACTTACATTAAAAATGTTTTTAATTACAATCCTTTTGATTTTTGTGTTTATCATTTTAATAAATAAAAAAAATGTAAATATTTAATACAATAACTTAGAGTAAGCCATATTGTTTATACTGTGCATTGAAAGTGCCTGAAAATGATTAATTTACTATAAAATAAGTGGTAAGCTTTCAGCAGTCAAACTATGTAAGTACCCCTTTTTGCCTGATGTACAAGATCCATAATGTTGTCTAGAAAAATTAAACAATTTGCAGATCATTTTGTGATCACATACACATGTAAATGCATTAATTCTATATTATACTAAATCTCAATATGACTGTATTATAAATTTAAATTAATTATTAAATTATTTGTAGATTGAATCACAGTTTACATCCATGAATCATTGGAATGTGTGACAACATTAAGATGTCCATGTTTTGCACACATAAAGCACAATAGAATGTTAGAGTGTGTATACGATTATAAAAGTAGTAATACCAATAAGCTGAAATCTCTATATGCTCAATTCCTAGTCAGGATAAATTTATAAACTAATAAAAGATTTTGTATCAAGATTCACTGATAACTCATACTGAAAGTTTATACCAATGTCTATCTTAACTTTTAATTTCATGTAAATGAGTTCAAACCCCATGTAATGTATAAAATTAAACAATTTCCTTGGTTTGAACCCCATGTAACATACTTCTATTTTTTTATATTGGCAGCTAAAATGTGTTTAATTTTTTTTTGGTCATTATTAATCTTACTTGAATAAATCTAATTATTCATTATCTTGGCATTTGTTATTTACCACAATCAATATATTATTATTTATAATATATAAATAAGCATTTATTTTTATAGCGTCTGTATACAATTTGTAATTACATTCATTTCATATCGGCCTTTCAAGCCAATTGTGCAAACGCTTTGCGAGTGTTAAATAATAAATGAATACCCTCTTGTATGTCCCTGACCCTAGTTGTACATAAGGGAAAGATAGGTGTGCTAACATCAGATGCAGTAGTCATGTGAAGATTATCTTGGAAATGTAAGCAGTGATGTTGGATATTATATCATTTGTAATAAGGTCACATATTATGAACTGGTGATTATTGCCTAGATTTAGGATTATACTGCTGCTATGTGCATTTGACCATTACAATATATATATGTGTTTACTTTTTAATAATACATTTAAATTAAAAGGATATTAAAAATACCTTTTGCAAGAGAAAAAGAATATGCTACAAAATGAACAAAATCAAAATATTAACAAAACAGTTGTATTTTTTTTTTTAAAAATTTGGTATATCAGTACAGATTACTTAGAATTAGCCTTCATGCTAAAATTGTAATTTATAATCATGCAAAGATGTTTGTGCGATAACTATACAAACGCAAAAGAGGAAACATAATGAGGTCTTCTCTATTTCTCTTTGAAACAATATTAGAGAGGTTCGTTACACTTAAGATGGTTTCACTCTTTATACTGCAATCATGTAATTTCTTTTATATATTTGTTTTTTCAAGATTTGGTGTGCAGCTAATAACTTACAATTTTGATCTATTATCTTGATAAATTAATTAATTTCAAGATGGAGAAAGTCAAAATGACACTAATTTTATGAATAATCAAAATGTAAAAGAAATTTCTATTACATGAGCACTTATGAATATTAACGGTTGAAAAAGATAAATTAATAGATTTAAAACTAAAATAATAGTTCTCTTAGAAATAGGTCGTATTTCAAATATCCTGAGGCTTGTAATTCTCTTAAGGAATATACATGAAAAGGTTTGTTTTTGGGATCCTAATGGCTTTTCTGACAATTAATGTATTTATTAAAAAAACAGACAAATTTGCAGCATTCTCTGTTCAATAGAATAGTATCAATAAATATAGACATTAATAAGGAATATAGAAATTTAAAGATAGACGTTTATTGGCAACAAGAAATATTAATAATGACTTATATTAAAACAACAGAAGAGATATAATGATCTGCTGATAATAACCACTTCAGATTGTTTTTTGATACAAAAGTAACATGATTTAAAAGATGATATAATAGTCTATTAAATAAATGGATGTCATACATTTACAAAATTTCAAGAGGTAGAAGGAATATTTTGATCGTTTTTTAAAAATAATTACACAAAAATTGAGATGAAATTTTTAATGGTGTATTCAGCATAATAGTACATTTAGATAATTAATATCTATCATGATAAATCTAAAATATCTCTTCATAATTGTAAAAATGAAAAATTTGCTGATCTTAATACAAAAGTTAGATAAAGTTTTAAAATACATGGTGATACATTATATTCAAAACTATTGAATTTTTTTGTTAAGTGCATGGAGCCATAAAATTTTGGCACCTAATCTTAAACATATTTTATTGTTTCAACTTTAAGTATATAATAATATTATTAAAGCAAAAATATTTCCTATAATTTTATTAAATACATTACTTCTAGTCATAAATAAGTGAATATGAAAAACAGGCCCTGTGGTATATTTTTGGTGAATTTAATAAAATTGAGATTTATATATTGCTTTTATCAATTTGGTGAAGAGATTTGATTTGGTTAATCAAAAAGATTTATGGTAATCTTTAAAATTAATTGCTATTTGCAGTTGTTTAATGATGTTATATGTAATAATATGAAAGAAAAGGCTATTATTGCTGGTTGAAAATCTGAGGCATTCATATGAAAATTAATTTTTATCAGAGAAGTATATATATTGGATCCAATTGTGTTTTCCAATTTTTACAGCAGTAATTTTTGGAACAATTTCTAAATAACTTCATAAAGCAGGCATTGAGATTAATAATAAGTTTGATTTAAATAAAAGAGAGAACTTTATCTTCCTAATTTAAAGATTTAAGTATGGGGATCATTGTACTATTTTTTCCATATCAAAAAAAAATTGAATTCTGTATATAAAGACTTTGATTTAATAATTAACTGAAATACTTTATCATCCAATAAACAGAAAAAATTCTTTAGCAACTTTCAGTTCAAGTGAATATCAGCTAAACAATGTAAATCATTTAAAATATCTTACAAAATATTTAGAGTTGAATGTAAAAGCAATGATTCTAATAAGTGGCGCTACCATTTGATACATTAAAAAATAGAGTATGTTATCCTACTGAAATAATTTTTTCAAGTAACTTAGTTCTCTATAGGGCTTATATTTTACCAAATTTATTACACGGATTTTTTATTAATGGTAATTTTTTTTTTTGACAATTTTTCTTAAAATTCTGAGAATACATGAAGAAATTCATTGACTAGTTTTATTCCATTTTTTGGATTGTGGTGGTATTTAATATACTGTTATAAAAACATCATTGAATTAGACATGAGAAGAGAATGAACTGAACTTAGCAGATGTGATGGTAAAAAGCATGATTTTTAGAGAAAATAAGAAATCTATTTCCTTGATAAAAATTAACTCAAACATATTCTAGTATAAAACATAGTATTAATTGCTGTCATTGGAAAAATATAGTTGAGGACAAAATACAATAAAACTACAGATGGGCAAAGTGTTGAAATTTGTTACCTGAAAAGTTAAAAAATAGCACTGCAAAACGTAAAATAAGTTGACTATAAATTGTACATGTGGTATATCAATTTCTGGATCTCAGATTGGTCTATGTATCATTATAAATCTCATATTTACCATTCCATTTATAGTCCTTTTTTCCATTCTTTTTTTCTGGAAGTAAAATGGTAGTTTATGGATGACTGTGAAAAATAATTCACTGTTTTGAAATGTCTTAAATTACTGAAACACATTAATATACAACATTTTTGGGATAACCTGTATGTTCTTCATTTAAATACAAAAAAAAATCGATGAAAAATAAATTCTAATTTTCCATTGATTAGCAATATATTTGCAGCAGCTGTTTTCATTTAATTAAATTAAAATTGATCTCTTTTCTCCTAGTATACATTCTGTTTAGATATAATGAAAATTTTCAACATACATTTTAATAACCTGGAAACACATGAATAAAGACATTTGAAAATAACTTTTAAGATGAATTTCATGCTGAACTAATACTTTTCAGTTTGACCCAAGTTGCAATCAATTATATATATCTTCATTAATTATATCAGCAAGTCTCCAACTTTCTGCATTCAAATCTTTGACGCCATCCACTTTAGATAAATATAAAACTGATTATTAATAATTATTTATTCTACTAATGATTAGCATAACTTTTTACCTAGTTATAAACTTTATTTTCAATTCAAGATTAATATATTTGTTTCTACACCATTATAACATCATTTGATCATCTTTTTCTTTATGCTTACACAAGCTATTGTTTGAACAACTTGTAATCATGTGATGTAGTAGTTTAGTACCAATTCTAGCCAAAGAATAAATATTATTAAGATTTAAAAAAAAACAAGACACCAAAATATATAGATAGTGAACTGGTTTCAGATTTTCAGGAAAATTAGTTTGGATTGAAAACATTACAGTGTTTTCAGTTTAGGTTCATAACCCCATAATTAAGCAAAAAGATGTGAGTACTGGAGAGATGGTATTTTAAATCCAAAGATTCAAGGGTGCTGCTTCAGATCCAAGGCTTTTTGCTGTGAAAGCCTAGTCTGGGGATATTGAATTGAAAAGCACTGGATAGAGATTATGATGCACAACCCTTAGTATTTATTGATTACTAGAGCCTGCACTAGGTGGCACTATTATATGGAAAAATATTTGTTTTTCATTAAATATAACCATATGATATCATTAATCTAACTTTATCCCTTACTTTTCTTGTGTATTATCTTTTGACAAACTGAAGACTACTAGACATGTTGAGTATGAAATGCATCTTGGAGATTGTTTGAGTTGTGGATTGGAAATTTTAAGTATTTCTAAAAAGATAATAAACACGGAAGTTGAATTAATGGTAAAACATAATTATGTTCAACAAAAGTTAGATATAAACAAGGCAAAACTCTCCATACAGGAGTGCCATCCTGTGCCAACCAGAGTAATCAATGGATGACTATATAAGCTATTGAGCTTAGATTGAAAATATTTTTGTGTTTTCATTCTCATAGTTTTATAGTTCAGTAGAGATAAAAGATGGTTGCTGGAGGGTTGCATTAGATCCTAAGATCTAGGTGCAGTGCTCTCAGATCCAAAGCTCCTCACTGACAAAAGCCACAAGCCAGAAACTAATATGGGGATATTGGATGAGTAGGCATTAGATAAGGATTTTATGCACAAGCCTTCTGGTATCCATTGATTACTCTGGTTGGCACAGGGTGGTACTACTATATGGAGAGTTTTGCCTTGTTTATAAACAATTATGTGCTAGTATAAGAAATGGTGATCATGTGATGCTTAAAAGTTAGATATATTTACCTTTAACAATATCTAAACTAAGGATACTTTGTAGCCTAATAAGTAATGTGTAATAATCATTATTGTATTTAACTGAAGTAGCTGGTGCCAAAACTATGAGGACAGGAAGTTTGACACCTGGAGTTCAAATTATAATAATTATATACTCTATTCATGTTAGGTTAAGAGTGACAATTTTCTAAGCAATAAGTGTTACAATCAAATTAACTATGTACTTGATAAGTTAATTTGCTTTTGTTTAGTACTTTTTTAACACAGTTTTGTTTAACTATAAAACATTTATACTAAGAAGAAGCCAATTGTTTTTTATTATTAACAAAAAAAAATCAGATTTATAATAATAGCGATAAATTAATATACACCTGCACATATATAATGTAATGTGTAAGAGATTTGAACTCAGACTTTCACATGATGCTCAACTCTCCATGCCATCTCATATTGCTGACCCACGTGTTGATCCAGATTACTATCTCCACACATATATACAATCAGTGCTCAGCTTTATATGTGTGGAGGTAATAATCTGGATCAACTGATGATTGCTGGTTTAGCATGAAATACATATATTGATGATTATTTATCTTTTCAACACGTGGGTCAGCGATATGAGAGTTGATGGTCGTGTGAAAGTCTGAGCTCGAATCTCTTCAATAATAGTGATAGTAAAAGATTTAATTTGATCCTTTAAAACATATTCAATTTTTTGAATAAATAAACTATTTAATTAATTATAAATACTTCATGCAAATATATATTTCTTACTTGCTGAAGCTCCCGAGCCCGTTAAAACTAAAATATTTTTACCTGTAAAAAATAAAAGTATTTTTTTTATTAAAATTGGCATACTACAAACAAATATTAAATTGCGCTACTATATTATTATAACATAAAATAATTTATATAAATAATAATTCAAATATTTTCATGAATAAAAAATGATTATTGATACTTATATGATAGAAATTCCATATATAAGATTTAAAACTATTTTGATTAGACCTATAAAATGCTTCAGAAAATGGTTTGCTTTATTTCTTTCACTGTGCTGCTGATAATTTAATAGTATAGGAATATCTATGAGGCATCTAAAAAGTCTAAACAATTTTTAAAATTGCAGTTTAGAACTAAATATTTGAGCTGTTACAGTAAAAATCTTTTCTATCAAAGTGTATGATGATTATCAAATAAAATGTTTTTGTAGACAGAAAACTCAAAACATAGCTAATATTTCAGTGTGTCAATACAATCATTTTTTTCCCAGAAATTTCTTTTCCTTACATTATAAGAATGTGTTCATTATTTAAATTCTTTATTTTTTTTCCTCTTCATTCAGAAAGGTCACTGAATGAGGGATTTTAATGATAACTTCAATATTTTTTTTCCAAACAGCTTTGATTTTATTTAATTTACACTTTCTATTCATCACATGTTAACATTTTCCTATGCTTATACAAACTTTTAAAGCAGTAGCAAATTCTGCAGACCACCTAGTGGAAGCCATAGTAATCAGTGGAATCTAGTAAATTTTATACCAGTCCTGCTCATAGGCGAATGGTGTCTGTGATTATTAAAAAACCAAAACCAAATGTATAGATACTGAAGTGGGTTTAGATCTGTATGGATATACAAGTAAATTTGCTATGATTTAAAACATTATTGTGTTATCATCTTTGGCTCATAGCTTTATAGTTTAGATGAAACATAGCTGCTGGAAGGTTGCATTAGATCTTAAGATTTATGTGCAATGCTTTCAGATCCAAAGCTCTTCACTGATGAAAGCCACAAACTAAAAACTAGTCTGACGATTTAGGATGAAAATCACTAGATAGGGATTTTATACACAAAGTCAGAATTCATTGATTACTATGTCTTGCACTAGGTGGCATTGCTACTTTTCATTCATGTTATTAAATCATTTAAAATTCTAAAATAATTTTATCCTTGGAATATGAAAATACTTCTGGATTTTTTTTTTTTAAAAAAGTAGTATTGATATTAGTTTCTTAAAAACATTGCCAATTTTTTTCCACAACTTCATTTATAATAACATCTGGGCATATCAGCCATTTTATTGGCAGTATTTTATCAAACGAAAATGTGAATAAAATGCTTTGCAGAGTTTTGGAGATATACAATCACACACATTTTTTAATTTAATTTTCTTAATATTGATATGAAATTTAATTAGTGCTGTTATGATTTGCTAAATATTTTCTAGAATATAACAATATTCTTGGTTTAAAGCTTTATTTACAGAGGAAATGCTTATAGAAGCAAATACTTTTTCATAATCTACAAATCCAAAGCATAATGGCAGATGTCATTCATTGGTCTTTTTTAATCTTTTTTCATGAATTGGATGTTATCACTCTGTGATAAAACCATTCTAAGATCCAGATGGTTATTTTGGTTGCTTTGAATGCAAAAATCATTGTAGATTATCTTTGTAAAGATATTATATATAGAATGGATAAAAGACTGATAGGTCTTAATTTCAAATATTTTCTTTATCATCTTTCTTAAATATGAATATTTCTATTGCATTTTCCAATCATCTGATTCATTATTTCTTTGAGATATTCTGTATTTGAATTCCAATTATAAATTCAAACTGAAAGTATAGTAAATGAGAGTTGGATGTGGAATTACTAGAAGGAAAACTAAAACCTATGAACTGTTTACATGCTTTATTTTACATCTGTACAGGAAGTTACTAAATGGGAAAAAACTAAATATATGAATTTGTTGGTTGGAAATAAATTTAAGTATTATATGAGTGACTTTTTAATATCTATATATAAATTTACTAAATGAGAAGAAATTTAATAGATGAATTGTTTGTTAAAGATAGATTAAGTATCATGGAAATGATTTTCTATCTATATGTGAAAGTATTAATGAGAAGAGAATAAATTATATGAATTATTTATTAAATTGATGTTAATAATTTAATGCATGAGTGGATATTTACAATTGAAATTCATTATTATATAGATACAATCAATCTACTTATGTTTTGTTTTATTAATAACTACTTTTCTTATTATTTTATTAATCCATTTGTTTGCTTTCCATAACATTAAATGTTATAATCTTAACACACATATATGCTAGTTAAAACAGGCAAAACACTATACGTATTGCCACACACAGCAACCTAGAGTAATCAATGGATGCCAGAAGGCTTGTGCATAAAATCCCCATCTAGTGCCTACTCGTCCAATATACCCAGACTAGTTTCTGGCTTGTGGCCTTCGTCAGTGAGGAGCCTCGGGTCTGAGAGCACTGCACCTAGAAGGCCACAAGCCAGAAACTAGTCTGGGGATATTGGACGAGTAGGCACTAGATGGGGATTTTATGCACAAGCCTTCTGGCATCCATTGATTACTCTAGTTTATAGTGAGTTTTGCCTGTCTTAACAACAGTTATACACTTGCATAAGAAGTGGTGGTCATGTGTTGTTTATTGGCTTATATATGCTAGTTCATAAAAATATCCACAACTCTGAGAATAAGCTCCACTGAAGGATGTACTGGAATGATAAGGTAATGATTTTGAATTGATGATGATTGTTATCTTAAATAATTCTAAGTAATTGTTCATTTTTGAGAAGGTTTGGCATCTGGAGTTTCTTAAAAAAGAAACCCAAAACAAATAAAATTCTTTAGAATCATCACGATAATAAAACTATCATCATCACCTCTGGTATTTAAAATAATTATGCTGATTTAAACCAAGATTTATAAAATTTACAGATATATGTGGTGGGATATTTTTACATATATCATTATAAATATATTTTTGTAGAATATGGAATATCTTATATTTAATGTATTGGTTTGGGTTAAAATCTGAATTATTGAGGCAATATATAAAAGAAGTTGTATTTCTGAAATACTTTAATATTTTTCTTTCTATCTAAATAAATTTATAGTATAAGTTGAAGTGACATTATTTGACAGCTATTTTTCCTTTATTATATTATATTAAAAATTTACAAAGAGTGTCATTACAGATTTTCATCATTATCAGATAGTAATTATATTATTATCAGAATGAAGTTAGAACTAACAAAATTAAATATCAGGCTTAGCGCTTTGGAGGTCTTTTAACCTCATATTTATAGTCAAGAGTTAGAAACATTGTGGTGTTGTTGATGTATGCTAATACATGCAAATTAATCTTCGCATGTATATATATATATATTATGTTCCATAATGTGCAATTATATTGTATATATAAGTAACAAATTGAGAATTTAGAGTGGACATATAATCCAGTTAAAATGCAAAGAAAAAAAGAAAGTACACGGATGAGAAGAATGAGATTGTCTAAATTATTTATTTAAGCACCTCACACATATAAGTGATGATTGCTTTAATAATTTTATTTTCTTATTTAAATAAATTAAGCAGTTGAATTAAGAATATGCCAACTCATTAAACTCCTCACAGCAGTATTCTAGCAAAAAAAAATTGTTTGTCTGAGGTTTGACAAAATAGTCTAATTGGTTGGAGTATTATTTTAATTTTAATATTCATGAATCTAAAGATCCAAAGGTATGATTCCCATGTTAGTATCACTGGTCAGGCCAATACTTGAATAAAAGAGAAGACTAAGACCATATGAAACATTGTCTTGTATACTAATCTGTGTAATATTACTAACAGTTTAATGTATTTGAAAAGTTTAAACAACGATTGGATTTTTCTAGACATTTAAAAATTCTATATGAGGAAATTGTCCAACATATACTTACTAATATTTTATTGATAGTACTAAAGAAAGGTGAAAGTTTGTTTGTTTGTGACATCATAACAAATATTTTATCAATCTTGAAGCATCTTCCATAATTTTCTTTCCTTTTTTGAAATTTTATTAGCATACAAATTTTTTCTTTGTTTTTTAAAAAAATTCTAATTTTATAAAAAATGTATGGAATATTGTATCATAACTGTTTTTGAATGATGTCTTTAAAAAAGGAGAAAAAGAGGGCAGCACTGATTAAAAGATTACAGAGTTGGGTATTTTTTAAAATGAAATATATAGTTTTTGATAAAACAAGATAAATATATTTTAAATTGACTAAATTGCATTTCTACCATGTATTTAATTACTTATTTAAAAAATGACCATTTATATCAGTTATAATAACAAATTTGATACATTTTTAAAATTTTAGTTTAAGTAAAATTAAAATGGCATGGGTACAGAAAGAAAATATTACAGAATTTCATAAAGATTTACTATAAAATGAATAAATGTTTTAAAGATGTCAATTCAAATCTATTTAACCCTTGAAAAAGTAAATTTTAAAATGCCATGAGTATAGCAAGAAAATTACTATTGAATTTGATAAATATTTCCCATTTCTCTTTAATTATATTCTCTCCATACAGTAGTGCCACTCAGTGCCAGCCAAAGTAATCAATGGATGCCAAAAGACTTGTGTATAAAATCCCTATCTATTGCCTATTCATCCAATATCCCCAAACTAGTTTCTGGCTTGTGGCCTTCATCAGTGAGGAGCTTTGGATCTGAGAGCACTGCATCTAGATCTTAGGATCTAATGCAACCCTCCAGAAGCCACCTTTTATCTCTACTTAACTACAGAACTATGAGAACAGTAATGTGGTAGCATAAGAAATAGTGATCATGTGATGCTTAGTGGTTTAACACCAATCCTGCCTAATACGTGGTGGCTATGGTTGTTAAAGAGCCAAAGACACCAAAATATATGGGTATTGAGCTAGGTTCAGACCCATATGACTATATAAGCTATTGAGCTTAGATTGAAAATATTATTGGGTTTTGAATTTTGTTCTCATAGTTTTGTAGTTAAGTAGAGATAAAAGGTGGCTGCTGGAGGGTTACATTAGATCCTAAGATCTAAATGCAGTGCTCTCAGATTCAAAGTTCCCCACTGATGAAGGCCCCAAGCCAGAAACTATTCTGGGTATATTGTATAAGTAGGCACTAGGTAGGGATTTTATGCAGAAGCCTTCTGGCATCCATTGATTACTCTGGTTGGCACTGAATAGCACTACTGTATGGAGAGTTTTGCCTGTTTTAATAACAGTAATGTGCTAGCATAAGAAATAGTGATCATGAGATGTTTAGTGGTTTAAATATATTCTCATGTAATAAAAGTTTTAAATATATTCAATTAAAAAGTGAGAAAAAATTAAAATGGTGTGAATATTTATCTGATTTTAAAGATATTAACTTTTATTAATTAACTAATATATTAATATAGATATAATAAAAAGGTAGGCTAAACATAAAATACAAAAAATAATTGCAAGAGGTAGGCTTCCACTATTTATCTTCTAAAAAGTGTCCATTTCCAATAAATAATATTACTGTACATATAGTGTGGCTATATGAATTGGGTTTCCCATAGAGCAGAGATTCTATTGTAATAAAGTTAATAAATTAAACAAGTATGGAATTAATTTAAAACGAAATAGAGAACCTTGTAAATCTTATCCTATTTTTTCCCTTCCTATTGATACACATTTAAAATCAAGTTACTTAATAGTATGTACTAGCTCTAAGAAATATTAACAATAAATTAATATAGTAAACAATTTATATATTTAACGATTATTTACAGTAAATCTTGATTGATAGGATGTTTACTCTTGAGCTCAATCACATACATGTAAGTAATAATAATCATAGTGCATTTATAGTCATCAAATGAATTATGAATATGTATGTAAATTATAATAAGGAAACGACTTAAAGTTATATTAATGTTAATTATGGGAACTCATGAAGATGTGAGACAATAAATATATTTATAATTAAGTGAAAATTTATCTATCTATCTGTGTGTGCAATTACATATTAACAAAATGATAAACGAGTGTTCAACTTATTACAACCTTAATTACTCTAACCAGTTAAAGAAAATTTAAATAAGTGAAGATTTTTATAAATTGGTGAGGCTATAATTTTGAATAATACTGATTATTTTCTCTCAGTTTTATCTATTTGAATATAATTAAACATAAAAAGAAACAATTAGCAAATATAATTATATACCAATGATGAAATATGATTTATAAATTTACAGTCCATATATATTACTTAATAATGAAGTGTTCAAAATATATTCCCATGTATTAAATTAGTCAAAACTCTCTATACATATTGCCACTCAGTGCATAGTGATCATGTGATGTTTATATATTCCCATAATGATTCAAATATTCCATATCAATATCACATGACATAGATCCTATTGTATGTGACAAAAAGTAACATTCATTTACTATTCATGTAAATAGTCATTATATAATGATTAATATAGTGGATCAGCTGCAGTTGGATGATAACTGGAGTACACATATAAACATAAATATCTGTACAATTTTTTTATACATAAATAAATAAAAAAGGTAATTTTTCTACTGTATTGAAAAAATATTACTTTTTCTCTATCCTCTATTTACCTCTATTTATTGTTTATATATACACACATACATAGGCTATGTGTTTTTGCTTTATGATATTTATCTCTACTTAAGCAATCTTACAATAAATAAAAAGCTGATTTTTCTACAATACTTTATAAATTATTTGGAATGATATTAAAATCCATCAAATAGAATAAATTATTTACTTTTAAAAATAATAGCAGTGCTGTATAATAAATTAATAACATTTTATTAAACGATTTATAAATTATATATTTTAAACAATATTAAGAATGATCCAATACAATATTTTAAAAAATCTATAAAATATATTTTCACTATTCTTTATAGATACAATATATGCTAATATCTTAAAGTTTTGTGGTGAATAGCTAAAGTATGTTATTACACAATACCTGTATTGATTCAGTGATGGCACTTCAGGCAGCTTGGAGACAGTGCTGGTCACTTTTTTACTTGGACACACATTAAAATTACTGACATTGTCAATAATAATATTTGTTAATATTTTAGAAGCATGAAAATTAATAAATAGTTAGGCACTTATGTCAATGCACAATGAAAAGCAATTATCCCATACATTTACAGCATTTTATCCAGAAATAGGAACATGATCAGGTGATCCTGGGGATTAAATCAGACTCAATTCTCCACATGTCAACATGATGATATTTATTATTTAAATTAGAAATGCATGATTTGATTTAAGAGAGAGATGGATAAACATATATATTAGAAAATACATAAATATATATAAAATATTTGAAATGCCCCATAGCTGGTGTTATGCATTCTCATATATATTACAAATTGAATGCTAGGAATTGCATCTCAAAATTTAATTGCCATATAGAAATGAATATTATATGTAATTATTCAAATCAGAAATGCATAATTCTAATCAATAGAATAAAATTTAATAATAATAAAACTTGAAAAAATGCATATTTAAATATATTATAACTTTTAAATAGCATGCCAGAAACAAATTCCATGAAACTAATTATTATTTATAAATTATTACTTGTAATTAATCAACTTTCTTATATGTTTTTTATTGTTTTTGACATGTCTTGGATAAAATATTATAATGATCAGAGCCTTCTCCACCCCTACCTGTCTTACCTGGGTGCCACTAAGTTATTTAAATTTAAAAAAATTTATAAAGAAGGCAGATATGTATGGGTAAGGTTCAACTTTTATTTGACTGATAGTTCTAGTATCAAGCTCATGGAGAAGCTGAGCTTTAAAATATAACATTTCAAACTTTTTAATCATTGATTTCTAAATAGAATTAATAAAGATAATAAAATAAGTCACTGCCAGAACTAATGATATGAAATATTTATTATGCATATACAATATTAAAACAATTTTGAAGATTTAATTCTTTAACATTTATTATTAAATAGATTTAATGCAGGTTGTTTGTAATATGCACAGATGGATGAATTTAAGATATTTTAACATTGTTTTAGAATTTTTCTAAGCATAAATAAACTGCATAGAACAATTATTTAAAAGACTCAAACCCTTTTAACTCCAGGCCAAAAGTTCATGTCCAAACCAACACTAGTTTACTTATTGATGTGATCAATGCAAAATGAGAATGTTAGCAGAACAAAAATCATGATTACAGGAATTTATATCTGCAGCCTGATATTATTAAAGAAACATAATGATTCTTGTCCAACAAAGGAATGTCTGTCTGTCTGGTGAAGGAATTATCTGAATATATTTGGGGAAAAAAGCTGCATATCAGGGGAGGAGAAGTGCAGTCCTTGCCAACTTATAGTTCCCATCCAGAACATAATAAATCAATGGCATAGGAATATCTCTACTACCATTGTCAACATGATGGCTATCATTTTTGGGCCATGCATTCAATTGGGTTATATATCCTGTATGCTAACATGGCACAAAAGAATGAGAATCCAATGCACCTTCCCAGATTTCATTGACATAAAACATCCATCCATCCATCCATCCACCAGCATCAATTCAACTACAAAACAATTAGACAAAAATTAACCAACATAAATTTTAATGAGTCTATGCAGTTATTTACACCTAACTTTAAATTTATTAATTATAATTTTAACTAGAATGGAAATGAAAATGGCAAACATGTTATACAAAAAATATTTAATAAAAAATTTAAAATTTAGTTTAATTGTCAGATAAGAGATTTCCTTTAGAGAAAAAATAATGTTCAGGTTTAATTATTATTAAATGGAAAGTTCTTATATTCTTAAATTAAATAGTTCAATAGTTTACAGTTCAAATTTCATTTAAAAGTTCATACTTCTCTTTTATTTCAAGGAATCCTCTGTACTCCAGCAGGTTTGTTAAATGTAACCTCTATGGTCCTTTATGTGTTTCATATCCCAGTTAATGGCTTTGTCCATCATCGATTAGATTTTGTCTTATTGGAGGTGAATCTGATATTTTATGTTCTTTGGGAACTGTCACTCTGGAAGTCACCTTGATTGGTGTTGCTGAGAGGAAGGGAGTTTATTGCATGACCCCTACCTACATTATGGATGTACACAATACAGGTACAAAATATTTTTAATCAAATACAACTGCAAAAATAATCTAATCAGTAAAAAGTTTTTCTCAATATTTTTCTTTTCTTTTTATATGATTTCAAATTACTTATTGCTGAATTCCAGGATCAATCTCTCTTGGCTCAGCAGGGTTCCTATTGATGATAATGGTTTTTCTATATGGTTTGTGTGTGTAAATGCATCTTTATTGGTTAGTTTGCTTCAGAGTAGGAAACCCCAATGTTTTGTTATCACTAGTAATTTTAAATTCTTTTATCTGACTTATAATCTGTTAAATGCCCCAAGGGAATTATAATAGAAATTCATTTCCATCCTACTATAGTTTAAAAATAATATAATATTGATAATATTAATAATAGGTATAAAATTAATTCTATAAATTCAAGGATTCATAGGGCTATTAGTTATTGTAATAATAAAGAAGATTATGATAAGGAGGTAGGGAAGATAGTGGAAAATTTTAAGGATAATGATTTTCTAGAAGAAGTGTTAAGAAAGAATATAGAAAGAATAGAAGAGAAATTTAAAGTGGAAGAAAAAGAAGATAGAGAAGTTGTAAGGAAGAAAGATAATAGAAAGAAATATATAGGAATTAAAACTAATGATAATAGAGTAGTTAATGAGATAAATAGAATTATTAGAACAATTAATAAAACTTAATGGTGTGTATGAAGTAGAATGTAAAATATGTAAAGATAAAAGAATTAGAAATAAGTATGTGGATGAAACAAAAAATTCTATATATACTAGATTGGTACAGCATAAATACGATAAACGATCATCAATTTATATGCATATTATGGAAACAGGTCATAATATTGGGAAAGAGAGCATTAGAATGATTAGTTATACAGATAAAATAAGGGATAGGAAAATAAATGAAGCAATATTCATAAAGAAAATTAAACCAAATCTTAATAAAAATGGGGGAGGGGTAAAAACAATAATAGTATAAAAAGAAATAATAGTATAAGAGAAAAGGAAGTTTTGGGAGGTGTGGATGATAGAAATAGTTTTTTTTTTTTTTTTTTTTATAAAAAAAGAAAAAAAAAACAGAAAAGAAATATTAATAGTTATAAAAATAGTTAATAGAGGGAGATGTAGGATAGAATATGAAAGAAAGGTTAAAAAGAAAGTTGAATTACTAGAGTAAGATAGAGGATAGGGAAAGTTAGAATAGAATAAGATAAGAAGATTTTATATGGAATAATTAAGAATGTAAAATGAATGGAAATAAGTTTAGTTAGAATAAAAGATAAAGAAAGATTATATTGATAGTGAATAAATTTTTTTTTTGGAGTAGTGTAATTAAAATTACGTTATAATGTAAATATTATATGTATTAAAGTTATATGTATAGGTATATGTTATAGAGAAAGGATAGAAAATATTTTAAAAGAATATAAAATAGGATGGTAAATATGTTAAAGATATTATATGAATTGAAAAGGTTAGAAAATATTTAAAAAAAAAAATTAAAAGTTTGATAGGAATTTAATATTTTTTTATATAAAATAATGTATTTTAATGGTTGTATTTTTATGTTTGTTTAAATTTTGTAGATCTGATGAAGACTGCATGGTGCAGTCGAAACTGTAATCAATAATAAAAGTTTTTTTTGCTGAAAAGTGATGTGTGAGATTTTTGAAATTCAATATTCTATAAAAAAAAAAAATTGACAGTTTTCATTATTTTTTTACTCTATTTAAAATGATCTTTTGTTTTTACATTTTTAACATTTTCTTATCACTTTTAACTTATTTAATCAGTTTACCATCTGTGTGTTTTATATAACTGTGCATTTTTTATATCAATTTAAATAAATTTTATTTATTGATATTTTTCTTTATATTTTTATTTGAGAGTAATGTAATGGTATATATGCATATGTCACAATATCTATATTATAGTGTATGCTTAATAATTATTAATACTAATTAGTTTATCATGTGAGAAATATACTTAAAATAAAATATTTAAAGTTGATTATTCAATAATATAACTGACCATACAAAATATTTTTTTGTATACTGCTATTGATAACTCATGTATTATTATTTTGTTTAAATAATACAGAATCCATGAAAACAGCTATATTTTGTGCTATTGAATTATACTAATGGGAGCAAAGTTACAAGTACAGCTAGTTTTTAATAAAGATACATTTTGTTAGTAACACAGAATATTTTATGAGCAATAAAAAATATGGAAATAATAGCATTAATTGGAAAAGAAAAGAAATTGAAAAGTCAAAATGTTTTATGAGCAGGTTTGTGTTATTCATCAAAATAGTTTTTTTTATTACTAAAGAAAGCAATTAAAGTCTATGGTTGTATATAGATAACCATGTTTTAATTAAAATAATAAAAAATAAGTTGTTACTATTTAGAAAGAATATAAATAGAGTTTTCAGGTGAGATTAGATTGCAATAAAAAGAGCATCAACTAATTAAGCCATCTAGATCAATCTCGATTAGTTGGCTAAAAGAAATTTTGAAAGCAAGACAAGAGAAGGAAGTAAAACTGCAAAAATTTAATTTGCCATAAATGGTAAGCTGAGAAGCATGTAATAATTAAGTTATTTCTGAGATGCATGGATAAAGATTTATTTGCTGTAACCAATTCAGATTGTAGTCATCAAATTTCTCCCATGATATAAGAACTTACAACATATCTGTGAAGTCCCTGAAATGAATTAGAATGGTTCATTTTATAAATTGATCCATGGGACAAATCAAAATCAAAGCCAAACCTCTAAAATCTGTAAAGCTTACTGAGCCAATAAGAAAGCAGGCTCCAATGCATTGAATGAATGGAGAGCATGCAAGAAAGAAGAAAGCAAATGAATTATGACTAAAACATAAACAGCTAAAGATTATAAGTTCACAAAAACTTGATATGATAGGCCTATTATTGGAGAGAAACTAAGGTGAGAAATTTTATTATCTTATATAATATGTATAAAATAAATAAAATAGATAAAAAAATTAATAAGAAGATTGTTACTGATATTGAATTAGCAAATATATCACTTGATAATAAAAAGAAAATTAATTGTCTATTAAATAAAGACTCATATAAAAAGAAAATTACTTATAAGGATTATAAGTATAGCAGTCTTGTTAATAATATTAAGATGATCTGTGATCATGAAAGGATTACTATTTTTAAAAGAGATAAAGGAAATGGATTTGTTGTCATGTATTATAAGGATTATACTGATAGAATAGAAGATGAAATAAATAAAGAAGGTTATAATAAATTATTAAAAGATCCTACTACCAGATAAAAAACAAATATTTAAAATTACTTAATAAAATGAAAGATTATAAAATTATAGATAAATATAAATAATTATATCCTTCTTATAAAAATCCATACATTTTTACAAAAGTTAAAACTCATAAAAATAATAACCCATTGAGGCTGTTGTTTAACTTTAGCAATTTTAGAATATGGTGAATATTCTATAATCAAAGTATTTTTACAATGGATATTGAAAAAATGTATCCAAGTATTCCAAAATTTAAAAGTATAGATATATTAATAAAATATTTAAATAAGTACGTAAATGATATAAACATAATAAATATTATTGAAGAAGGTTTAAAATTAATACACAATAGTTTATATTGTAAATATAATAATAAATTTTGGAATATAAATGAGGAATGGATTATGGGTTATGCAATTAGTGATTTAATATCATCAATATTTATAAATGAATTAGAAAATATTGTAATTAAAAAAGTAATAATTAGTCAAGAAATAATACATTATTTTAGATATGTTGAAGATATTTTAATTATTGATAATAAGAGTAATGAATAATATTTATAATAAGTTTGATAATATATATAAAATTAAATTTACAAAAGTAGAATTTGAAGATACGATTAAATATTTAGATATAGATAATGATGATAAAATTATTTTCAAACATTTTATTAAAGAACATAAATTTTTAAAAAAATATTAATGTAGACTCACAACAATCATGGGTACAAAAATTAGCAGTGATTAAACATTTTAAATGTAGGAATGATAAATACAATATAGATGCAAAAGAATCAATTTATTAAATTATATAACGATTATGGCTATAATCCTAAAACTATTAGCAATATATTTTTTACTTCTAAAAAATCTATGGTCGATGATAAAATTTTTGAGAATAATGATGGTATTGAAATGGTAATAATGAATCAAATAAGAAATGGATTAAACTTTCATATTATCTTAGAATTTATAATATTTTGAGATATAATAAAAATTATATTGATGAGAATATAAATAGTGGATGGTCAAAAAGTAAAAATCTTGATCAATTAATAGGTAATTATAGGTTAAGGGGTGATTTACAGTTTAAAAAAGAAATTGTATATAAAATTACATGTGAAATTGTAAAATGATTTACATTGGGCAGCCTGGAAAACAATTAAACAATACTATTAAAAGAAGAGATGATAAGTCTGTATTATATATTCACTACTTGAAATATGGCCATAGAATAGATGCTACAAAAAATATTAAATATTTAAATTTCATCAAAGTTCCAAAAAAAAAGACAAATATATGAAACATATTATATTAAAAATAATTTGTCTAATTGTATGAATATTTATAATACTTCTACAAATTTGGTTAATAATTGGTTGATTAAAAATGAATAGAAAATTATATAAGATGATATATATATAATTGTATAAAAATGCATGTAATATTGTTTAACATATTTTTATGATATAGTCAATTGTTTTGTAATTATTCAATTTATATATGAGGGTTTTGATTTGTTTTAATTATTTATATTATCATTGTTTGTTTTAATTCCATTATTGGACACTGGATGGTTTTATGTCAGGTGATTCTTTAATGTTAAATAGATTAATAAGATTTGAAAAGGAGAGTCAAAGCAGATGCTGAAAAAAGCTTTTTATATATAAAATTATTCATTTGGTTATATAGATGTTGTAAAGAATTATTATTATTTCTGATTATTATTTTGTGGAAGAGCAGCATAAGGATTTTTATTCCTTTCCAATTTGATATTAAAATTTGAAATATATTCTAACTAACTAATGTATATTCTATGATTCAAAATGTATGATATATATAAAATAAACTGTAATTAATACTATTTTTTTTTGTAAAAAAATAACTGCATATAATATTTTTTGAATAATATTTGTAATTTTGAAAATAATAATTTTAATATTTTAGTAATTTTTTTTATCAATGATTATCATTTACAGTATTTGTTTTAAGAATATTTTAATGTTTTTTTTCTGTTGAAATGGCATTATTTTATTATTTTTCTTTTTTTTTTACTATTTAAAAGATTTACAAAGGAACATATCATAATGGATTTTAATTGTTATCAGAAATTTATAAACTATGAGAATGTATGTGTTAACATGAATAGTCATCGATCTATATGCAAAATGATTCAAATAATGCTATGAATTCAAATATAATAATAAAAAATACCATAAATTAAGTATTGTTAATTTATATTTTTTTTTAATAGAAAAATTAATTCTGGTAATCTGATATTAATTCGTTGCAGTGATAAATAATATATATATATAGGTATGTGAAGAGTGTCTGTATTTCAAATATATATTAAATAAAATACACTAGAATAGCTAATTCTACAAAATTAAAATGCTTATATAAAATTAAACAAGAAACTGTAAGCTGTCTATAGCAAAGAAATTATTTTTTAATTTTAAATAGGCATTTCTAATTTTAAACCACTAAACATCACATGATCACCATCTCTTATACTAGCACATAATTGTTATTAAACAAGGCAAAACTCTCCATACGGTAGTGCCACCCTGTGCCAACCAGAGTAATCAATGGATGCCAGAAGGCTTGTGCATAAAATCCCTATCTAGTGCCTACTCATCCAATATCCCCAGATTAGTTTCTGGCTTGTGGCCTTCATCAGTGAGGAGCTTTGGATCTGAGAGCACTGAATCTAGATCTTAGGATCTAATGCAACTCTCTAGCAGCCACTTTCTAGGTGCAGTGCTCTCAGATCCAAAGCTCCTCACTGATAAAGGCCACAAGCTAGAAACTAGTCTGGGGATATTGGATGAGTAGGCACTAGATAGGGATTTTGTGCACACGCTTTCTGGCATCCATTGATTACTCTGGTCGGCACAGAGTAGCACTACTGTATGGAGAGTTTTGCCTTGTTGTCATTTCTAATTTTGTAGTTATACTAGTTTATTTTGTTTATTATATTTATACCACTTAGTATTATATATATACATAATCAAAATTACCCCAAATCCAAAACTCAACCAGACTAATCAAGAAAATAAATTCTAAAATACCAGCTATGGTTTCCTTGTTACAAACAGACTTCTCGGGTGTAAAGAACTACAAAATAACAACATATTAAAATAAACATTACCCACAATTCCATTTACTTCGCAGCCACCCTTAATATTAAAAGAACTTTTAAATAAGTTAATTGCTTCAGAATCATAAATTTTTAATAATAAAGATTCTTTTAATATTAATATTAAGAGTGGATGGGAAGTAAATGGAATTGTGGGTAAGCAAACTTAGAAAGTATGGGGCACAAACAAACAATCATTAACAGAAAAGTTAACCAGTTTTACCACAAAATAAAATATAACCAAATTAAAGAAAGAAAAACATGCTATTCTACTCCCATACATCAATTCCATAACCAAACAGCTTAGTAGAAAACTTTTCAAAGACTTTGAAATTGGCTTGCATTCACCACCAATCACTAATAGACTAATTAACATCACACAAGACAAAATCACTCCCAAACGAACCCCCCCAGGTCATATATAAAATTACATACCCACATAATAACTACCATATAACTTACTATAGGGAAACTAAGACTAACATTGCCACTAGAGTGTCACAGCACAGATATCTATATAACAGAACCAAAACTAAGACAGAAGGAATCTCAATATTTGCAGAGTATAAAAAATCCACTGGCCACACCTTCCATCTAACAATTGCCAAGGTGATCTGTGCCAAAAGAAATGATGCTAAATACAATGTCAAAGAAGCTTGCTATACAGCAAATGACCCCACAGTTATAAACAGTAGAGAAGCTTTCTTTTACATTTCCAAAATAGTCTGCTTTATTACAAGTATTTCTCATTTAGTAACGAGCTATGATGATGGGAAATTAGATTTCCCAAAAGTGCTCAGATTATTAATTACTGCACTATATAGTTTCATTATATATGCATAAAGCACAATTATAGAGTAGTTGTTTAGTGATTCTTTACTCTTGAAGAAGTCTGCTTGTAGCAGTGAAACTACTGGGTGTGTTGTAGATTTTATTTTCTTGGCTGATTGGTTGAGTTTTGGATTTGGGGTAATTTTGATTATTTATTAACTAGTTTAGCTTTATGCTTTTAATGTTTATATCATGGAGAAACTAAGAGGGTAACTTCAGTATAGCATTAGTTTTACATAATCTAAGAAGAAAATTTTTTTATTATCAAAATGCTAAGTTAAATAAAAAATGGTATTCTGTTTTTAGAATCAAAACATTGTAAATCCCAAATCTATAACGTATAAATAAAAGTATGTGTATACTTTTTTCAAATTACAGTGTATAAGTATAGAGAGGGAAGGGGGGTGATTGTAATGCGCGCATTATAAAACTTTGACACAATTAATTAAGAACCTAATAAAAATAACATTGAATCAACGATATTTTAAAAATGAAAGTTGATATCATAAATAAAATTTGAATTTGCTAATTCTAGCGATTAATATTTAATCATATGAAAAGATAGCTCTTTAAATTTCTAAAAGATTATAAAATTAGTTTACTGTTAATTAAAGTAACAATAAGTACATTGCTAATAATTATTAGTTATATGTGCATGCATGTACGTGTGTGTGTGGTGTATATAATTTTAATTAAACAGAAAATCTTAGGGTTTTATACAACATACAGGATACCATACGATAGTGTTTTGAGAGAGTTATTTTATATGGGTATTAAAGAAATCCATGATAGTTTTCACTCATAAATCCTTAAACAAAATTTAGCCTATTCATTTTTATTGAAATAATTTTTATAAAATTTTCCACCATTTTCTTTTTACATTTTTTTGTTGTTGTTCAAAGCGGGAAATATCTCTCAAACACACGTGGGAAGGGCGGTTTGTGCATAAATATTGTCTAGACAAAAATTGAATAAACTAATTGAAAATTAATATTAGAGGTCAACAGTAAACAGTTAGACCAGAAGAGTGATTAACGGATAGATGCAATAAAACTAAGCTCATATTTGAACTGGGGGTCTTCTATAAACGTCTTGTGTCCAGTGTTCACGCAAAAAAAAAAAAAAATCCATTTTAACCCTTTTCCCGCCTCTTACAAGGCTCCTCGTAGACATCTGACATCACTCTAACTCTGCGAGTTTTTATACGAAAATATTCGTTCAATATGTTTTTAAATAGGTTTTTAAAAGCTCTATAAGATGGTGCCCTCTTCCGAATTCTTTTACAAGTAAAAAATAAAAAAAAAACTGCATTTAAAGCTAAACAAAGAAAGAAGCTTATTGGTGATTGGCTCTCAGCCAGTTCTCAGCCGACAAAGACATTCTGATTGGCTGGAAAAAACAAAGAAACCACCTGATCAAAGAAAATAAAGATAAACGCTGAGATTTTCATTTCGAATGTGATTTAAGTATTAAAAAAAGTATAATTTGACAAATTAAAAATAATTTTTAAAAAATAAACTAAAAAAACAAAATTATTTTCGAAAAATATCGAAGATTTTTGTAAAAATATTGAAGCTGTAGTAAAAAGAAATATTTACTTTTCTATAACGTAAAAGTCGATCTTTTTGTTTATATTATAGCTTTTATGTTGCCGAAATTGAATATTTTAGAATAAATAAATAGCAATTTATTTTTGAAAGAACTTTCGTTCTCTTCATAACCTGAAAAATTAATAATATACTTTTTATAAACGTATCTGAATTGAATTTAATATTATAGGTGAATATGTTTTAACAATAGGCTTTGTCTTCAGTTTGTGAGTTGGCCAATTAAAAGATTTGATTTTTACCTCATACAACCAATAATATAATTAGCGGTTAAAAGGTTAATCTAGCTTCTGACTAAAGTTATTAGTTTTATTTAAAAGTGTATATTGTATATCTTGCTAATGGAGTACTGGAAAGTTAATAGGCACACTTACCTTTTCTCAATTGGTGCCAAAATTTTATCAATCTACAAGGAAATCAATACACCATGATAAAGTCAATGCGTCCAATTTGGAAGCTTCGATCTACATATCCTAGAATATCTCAGGTACAGACTTTTATTGTCACTTGTCTTTTGTTAAATAATTTAATAAGTAAATTTGGATGGATCATTGTACTACAAACTTTTATTAACCTTAATCTTATATGGAATAAGTCATTTTTGATATTTGAATGTTTTAATTTTATTACAAACTCTCGTAATATTTTATATTATTTCAAATATTTAATTTTTTAAATACTGGAATAAATGAATTACCAAAGAATAAAAGGCTGAAAGAGTAATAATAATAATAAATGCCAATTTTATCTTTACCTTATATTTAATTCAATACATAATATAGTTAAAAGAATAACTTATACTTACTGCAATTATACTTCTCCAAGCAAATCTTTGAGTTCTTGTGAGAGAATAATTATAAAATGAAATTTGGAAATTATAGTCAAAACAAATTCTTTTTAAGAAATGTGATGAAAAAAAAAAGTTTAAACAAAAAGTTCTTTAAAGTACTTCTAGCTTAAATATGGTAAGCATCTGATCTTATGAAATATTTTTCAATGGAATAAATTGTGCAGGAATTTTATATAAATGAATTTAAAATAGTATTAGAAGTTTCTAAAATAAATGTACTCTGGAAATAATGGAAACTAAACCCAAAGGATAACGTATTGCTTAAATAATAAAAATTGAATTCATATCGTAAAATCCCTTAGGAAAGAAGTAATATGATAATGTGTGAATTACTGTGCTATATTGTGGAAATCCGGATCTTAAAGTAGCTACGAGATTAAATGTGTTCTAACTTCATTGTTGTGCCAAATAAACATTAATATTTTGGATATCTTCAATGATATTCTACCATGGCCATGCATGCATTTTATTTTGAAATTTTTCCCATTTAAAATGAAATATGTATTTTCTTCGGACAGTTTATATTTCGTGGGAGGATAATTGCTAGCAGCCCCAGTGTACCAAAAAAGAGACAATACGTACAATTTTTATTATTATTATTTTATTATTGCATTATATTGTGTGTATTAATATGTTAGTTAAGAGTTAAAAGTTGGAAAAAAAAGTTTTGACACCATATTCAATTTAACTTACAAGTTTACAAATAATTTGGTTTACTATAACATTCCTTAAGACCGTATATTTTATTTTTCTGTCTTACAAATGCTAGGGGAGTATGACGTATAAAAGGATTTACAAGATATAGTTATATTAATAAATTAAATTAATATTTCCAAGTTTATTTAATTTTTTATATTTTGTATTTTATCGCTATGCTCCGAAGTGTGAGAGTTATTTAAAATGCATATTTAAAATGAAATGATGCCTATTTGTTAGTCTAGAGAATTATTTTTAAGTAAAATTTATTCTTAGTTGTATTAGACTAATCGATTCATGCATCAATAATATGATACCTTTTTTATGCTATATGAGAGTACAAATGACACTGAGCATAGCCCTCTCTCAATTAATAATTTTATTTGAAAGTATTTTAGGAGATCGAGGACTTGATCTCAGCTCCAATATTTTTTATTGCTTTTTAAGACAAATATTTATGATTGTAGTTGGTGGTGTTCTTAGTATGCCTCATATATGTGCAGTGATGAGTTCCTCACATACTGTAGCCTCAGAAAGAAGGCAAATTCTTAGGTCTATTCTAGCACCAAGAAGTTATTATTAATTTAATCTCTCTTATGAAAGCAACAGTTTATCATTACCCAGGAGTGTATGATAATTTCATGTTTTTTGCTTGTAAGGTCATTGCATACTAATGAAACGTATTTACTTGTTTAGGGACTAAATATATCATATTCGTAAATTGATAAACTGGTAGCTAAGCTTTGCTCTAGCTTGTGTGAGACCCAATCTTTATTCTAAATTTATATTAGTAAATTTTCAGGCAAATAGTAAGCATCATACCTGGTTCATGCAGAAGTAAATCTTTGCTGGACTAGTAAGAAAGGAGTAATGAACTCATGTTGTGTTATAGCAATAAAAACATGTACATATGCATAAATATAGTTATTAAAACACATTACAAAATTATTAGATGGACTTTGAATATTAAGTTAAGGGAATAATACTTTGCTAAATGCATATAAACTTAAAAAGTAGAAAGTTAAAATCATTTTTATTGCATTTAAGATATGAGTTTCTTAAATAACATAACTTTGGTATATTGAAAAATATAAGTGTCTTAATAAACTGACTAAAATTTTACATTAAATTTTATAGGTTTTAAGTTAATTAATACAGCTAACAATATTGGTATTTTATATAATGTTACTGAAGCACCGCTTCAAATATAACCAAATAAATATTCGAAAATATATTATGGGTCAAAAGAACTATAAATTACTTAGCATATAAAATAGTAATTAGTCCCAAAACTATTTATCATAAAAGTTATTACTGGGAAAGCTATGTATTTGTTTCACTTAGTTTATATAAGTTCGAAATTGTAGCCAGTGGAGATCCCCGTTGTGAATAATTTAAGTGTATCTCATATTTTCCTTAATTTGGGGATCGCAACAATATTAACTTGAATTGTAATTTTTCTTTTCTTTTATATAATTATTAATAAATATTTGTTGTTTTAAAATTTAAACTTCTGTCTGGTGTCTTAATGTTTTGGGTGACCAGAGCTACACAATATCAAAATGTCACAATATTAGGTTTTATAATATTGACAGAATTATAATATTTATAAATTTATTATAGTCATTAATACTAGAAGTATAACCTGACAGAATTAATCGAAATAACTCATATTTCTAGTACGGACTGTTCATAAAATATTTTCATAAATTTTTACTACTAAAATAAAATGATACATTATCACTTGTTAAGATTAGATGATTTGAGTTAGTGGCATATATGTTCAAGATTTTAATAGGTATGTGGCAACAGATGAGAGAATGGTTTAATTATCAGATTAATATTTAATTGTTAAGTTTATTGCATTCCAATTAATATTACCAGTTGACATAAAATCCCTTCTTCACTCTTGATCGGTGGATGCTTTCCCGGTTAATCAAACTATATTCTAAATTTATTATAACATTTGTTTTATTAATTACATAGTCAAAATATTATATACATATAATAATAATAATAATAATAATAATAATAATGAAGAAGAAGAGGAAGAAAAAGAGGAAGAGGGAGAGGAAGAAGAAGAAGAGGAAGGAGAAGGAGAAGAAGAAGAAGGAGAAGAAGAAGAAAAAGAAAGAAGAAGAAGAAGAGAAGAAGGAGAAGAGGAAGGAGAAGAGGAAGAAGAAGGAGAATGAGAAGAAAAAGAAAGAAGAAGAAAGAAGAAGGAGAAGAAGAAGAAGAGGAAGGAGAAGAAGAAGAGGAAGAAGAAGAAGAGGGAGAGGAAGAAGAGGAAGAGGAAGAAGAAGAAGAAGAGGAAGAAGAAGAAAGAAGAAGAAAAAGAAGAAGAGGGAGAGGAAGAAGAGGAAGAGGAAGAAGAAGAAGAAAAAGAAGAATAATCATCATCATTAACGTTAGTGAAAGTAGACATTTGTTTTAAATCAGCATATGTCTATTCAATGAGTTGAAAAATAATTGAGTGTTGCACTTCACCACAAGCCATGACCCTGAGAATAAGAGCATAAAAACAAGAGCATTCACAATTCTGAGAGTTTAAAAAATAAAATTACTATTATTAGAGGTTAGAGAATACAGATTGGGTTAAGAATTGGTATGTTCCACTTCTGTATGTACATGTGGGATAGCATTAAAGAGACAAGTTGGAAGATGGAATGAAGAACCTAGACACTAATACTTAAGATTAAAATAATTGTAACTGTGGAGGGTGGTTGATGTGGGAACGAAGGATTATTTAATTTATTTGTAAAGGAGGGGGAGAGTAAAATTTTCTACTCTGTGTTTGTTAAGTCATAAGATTTTAATATTTTTTTTTTATTAGTATAATTTTATGAGTTCTCTGCATGGATTACTTATACATTTCCATTCATTACACATGAAACCTCAAGAACATTATTGTAGTTGCCACTGGAGATTATATGGCTATGTGGGTTTGTGGAGTAAGTTTGATTATATTTCTAAATAATGTATTAGGAATTTCTTTACGTAATAACTACTGAGTTTAAACTCCAAACTCAACATATTATTTGTAATTTAAAAATAATATTAAATTAAATTTTCTTTTGGAAAAGTTTTAATAACTTGCTTCCTCCACAGACTTCCCATTTATTAAGTGATGATGATCTCGGATGGAGACTATATTTGATGCTACAGTTGCAATTCGGTGCCCAGGTAAAGTATCTACATAATTATTATTAGTTATCTCTGTCTTATCTGAAGTTACAGGCTGTGTATTGGATTTCGGGTTTATTAGATTTTAATACTGATGGCCGAAAATTAAGGTTACAGCTTGTTATTGGCACTTTATCTAGTCTATCAAAAAAGGGTGAGGGGGTCGAATTTGAGGTTATAATGTATATATATATGAAAGCAATAGTGATGAAATTACAAATAATTTATAAAATAATGGTTATAGATTAGCTAAGAGTTAAATGTATAAAATAATGTCAAAATATATAACCATGGAGGTAGAGTTTCTGGCTCAAGCAAGTTCAAATCCAAGAGTATAGATTGACTCAGTTAAGTTCAAATTGAAGAGTATATAGATTGATGTAAAATGGGGAGTTTGGATAAGAAAGGGTCTAGATTCTGCAAGGATACTGGTACAATGAGCAAAGCCAATGTTTGTACTCTGATAACTTGACCATGAATTATAATTTAAATATATCTTTTCTGTGACCCTTATATAGACCATATAAGTTGCAATATATAATATTTTTTCATAAGCACACATATGAGTTCTTTAAAAGCTGGATTTTTTAGAAGACATTTTAATGAACATGCATATAATACATACATTCTCATATCAATCATCTAATCAACTGAAAAATGAAACAATTTCTGAAGATCTTATAAGGGTAGCAAACTAAGCACCAATATTTTACAGAGATAAAACATTACATTAGCAGAAATCTTAGTGAGACATCAATCTAACCAGTTCATAACTTCAAATATCAGTGCAGATATAAATTCTTTTTATTTAAACAATCCTATAAATAAACACCGGCCATTAAATATGTAATATTGATAATTATAATATTTCCAAAGTAATAATCTTCTATATTTATTTTCTTAGGATCTTAAAATTCTTTATAAGTCTGTCTTAGTAGAAATCATTTTAATAAACTTCCAATGATTAATATGCTATAAGTATAAAATCTTGATGTGAAAATTGATTAATTTTTTATTTAGTTAATAGAATGTTATGAGAGGTGTTTTTAAAATGACTTTTAGAAATTTCTGACTTGTAAAGAATTCTTATAATATATGCTGATGAAGATTATTATTTTAAAATAATATTATACATTATCAGTGCTGCAAAACCTTAGTTTGTTTTAAAAAAAGTTAAATTTAATAGAATTTATATCTGCATTTTATCTAAAGCATTGAGATCACCATCAATTATAAGTTGCATCCATATGAAGTATGAAGAATTAATTTCTTACTTACATATAATCTTGAGGACTGGTTTAAAATGATTCATTTTCATTTGGGTTGTAGATTAATATAAGAGGTATTGTTTGCATGTTTATTAAAATGACTTCTAAAAAGTATAATTTGAAATGGATTCTTATAACATATTCATGTGACGATAGAGCCTTCTAAAATATTATATATTCTCATTACTACATATTTAATAGCTATTGACTGCTTACACAATTATTAAAATTTAATAGAATTTATATCTACTTTTTGTTATCTGAAATTATGATTTGGGCTGAATCAAGGCTATGTAATATTTCTCTTTTAAGAAATGTCCATGCTTTATCTGCTACATATAAAATATTTGGGACTAGATAAAAATGAATTCATTTTCACCTAGTTGATAGATTTATAAGTTTTTAAAATGTCTTTTAGGAAGTGTGACTTTTAAAGAATTCTTACAATATTTGCATATGAAGATTATTAAATTAGTAATATTATTTTATGTTCTCAGCATTACAAACAATATCTTTAATTACAATGGTTTGTTTACAGAATTGTTAAAATTAATAAAATATATATAATAAAATTTGAATGTCATATTTTATTTTTTTAAAATAGCTATTTAGGAAAATATTATGCTATCCAGGATTTGATTTGTTTATAATCATGAAATAAACCAACAATTTGAAAAATAATAGAACCAGAATAAATAAATAGATAGATATTTCTATAGTAATTGTTCCAAGATTGAAAAAAAACAAAAACAGATAAAACAAAAAGGAGCAACAATGAATAGAAGATTTATTCTTTTTATTTTTTAACATCTAAAAGTTTATAATCATTGCTGATGTAAACTTAATTTCTAGTATTTATTATCCTTACATGCACATACATATTTCTTTTCTTTATAGATATAAAAAATGGTAATGACTTCATTGCTCAGGAATTCATTAAAAGTTTAAATATCAGAGCTGTGAGCACCAGAATCTATCCTGATCTCAAGTCGGATGTTTCATTATTGCATCAAACTGTTCAGGGCTTTACAGATATTATCAAAATAATTAAGCAAAAATTTATTGCATTGTAATAGTAATAAACTGACTACAGTACTCAAATTGTTTACATAAACATGAATTTACACAAATAAAGTGACTGAATGATAATTGAATGCTATGCATAGGAGTACAAATAGTGAAATATTTTAATGTTATGTGCTTTTATATTCTGTAATGGAATGAGAATGAATTATGCACCATTTCGAAGACAGATGAGATAAATTTTATCTGCCATTTATAGCTAAATGTTATGACATGAGTGCAGAAAGGAATGCATCCATGTATATAGGTCATAGATTCATCCATACCTTGTTAATATGATAAAAGATGAGGAAATATCTCTCATAAGTGACATCTTTAATTCAAACACTAAGATAAAATGATCTTATCCAAAAGGTTAAACTAAATTTATAATTAAACAATTAACTAATCAAAACCTCTTTATAATATTCTCAAAGACATTTACACAACTAAACACCACATGATCACCATCTCTATACTAGCACATAATTGTTGTAACAAAGGCAAAACTCTCCATACAGTAGTGCCACCCTGTGCCAAACAGAGTAATCAATGGATACCAGAAGGCTTGTGCATAAAATCCCTATCTAGTGCCTACTAATCCAATATCCCCAGACTAGTTTCTGGCTTGTGGCCATCATCAGTGGCTATGGTTGTTTAAGAGCCAAAGGTGCCAAAATGTATGGGTGCTGAATTGAGTTCAGACCCATATGACTATATAAGCAATTGAGCTTAGATTGAAGATATTAACAATGTTTTCAATTTCATTCTTATAGTTTTGTAGTAAAGTAGAGTTAAAAGGTGGCTGCTGGAGGGTTGCATTAGATCCTAAGATCTATGTGCAGTGCTGTCAGATCCAAGGCTCCTCACTGATGATGGCCACAAGCCAGAAACTAGTCTGGGGTTATTGGATGAGTAGGCACTAGATAGGGATTTTATGCACAAGCCTTCTGGCATCCATTGATTACTCTGTTTGGCACAGGGTGGCACTACTGTATGGAGAGTTTTGCCTTTGTTTTCAACATTTACACAACTTTCTGTTACCAATAATGTGATTGGGAATATATATTGTAATGCCTTTCATTCGATTAGGTCATCTACATTACACAGAATAATGCGCTAGTTAATCAAAATACATATGATTTACTTCATTCATGTGTGAATTTGGATATTTTTAAAACACAGTTATATTTCTTGACTAACTGACAATATTTTATCCAAATTTGCATTGCTGGTGCAATCAGTTTTTTATTTTTTTAAGATGGTGCTAGAATCTGTAGATCCACTGATTCACATCACATACCATAAATTCACAGCAATAACTAAATAGAATATTCTAGTAAATTCTATTTAGTTATTCACTGCAAATCTATGAGATGTGATGCGGTGGGAATAAGTGGGTCTACAGATCATGCGCCCTCTTAAATAAATAAAAAAATGATTCTGCTGGAAATTCAAATCAGTATAAAATTTTAGATCAATTAATCAGGGAATATAATTGTGTTCAAGAAATATCTGAATTCACACCTGATTAGAGTAAATCTTACATAATTTGATTAACTAATGCATTATTCTGTGTAATGTAGTTGACATAGTTGAATGATAAACATTATAATACATCTATATCTATTGAATAAATATAATGTCATGTAAAATTTACCAAGTCTATTTTAAATAATAATTGAACTACCCTCTAGCTGATATGTTCACTACTTTGTATTGCTTTCATATATATTTAAATATTATCATCATTATTTAAAAAATGTTAACAACAACAATAAATCCTTTTTAAAATATATATATATATGTTCTAAAAAACAATATTCACTTCATATAAATCCAATAAACTATATTCTTCTTTTTTTCTTTTAAAAAACTTTATTTCTTTCTCCTTAAACTATATATATACATTTTAAATATATAATCATCTTTGCAACATTTTGATAGCCTTTTTTTGCAGTCATTCTCAAGGATTAATAATAAATACATATATTTACATTATAAACAACTATATTAAAGATCTATTAGCAGCAGGGTTCAAATTTAAAGCTATTAAAAATAAAATCACTAAATTTCATAATACAATAAACAATAAGGCACCTTGCACCAATCTACCAAGAATAACAATTCCCTACACTTCTAAAATATCTAACAAACTAACAAAAGCATTAACAGATAAATTCAACATAGCATTTAGAACTCCACCTAATTCTAATAGATTGATTAACAATTCTAAAGACCATATTGATTGATTGTTTACCCCACATGTCATGTACTCCATTGCCTGCCCTCAGGCCAGATGCCACGCTATATATTATGGTGAAACAAAAGCTATAATCAACACTAGACTGGCTCAACATCTTTACATGTATAACAGAGCTCAGAGGAACAGCAACACAACCTCTGTATTTTTGGATCATGCTAAACAATCTGGACACAACTTCACACCTTCCAATCCCATAATATTGTGCTCAGAATCAAACGATCACAAAAGAAAAATAAAGGAGGCATTTTACATTAATGGAAACATCCATGCTATTAATAGGAAAGACACTTGCTTCAAAATCTCGAAGAAATGGGCTACGTAATACTAGCTTATTTGAATATTTTACTATACATTTTATGAAGGCTATGAATATGAGGCATGGATCCTCGAAAATGTTAAGCCGATAAACTTTAATAGTAATTTATATATTCTTCTTTATTAACAATTATAAATGTTTTTTGTTACATAATATTGAGAAGTAAAACTATATTTATGACATCATTATTATTATAAATACATATACACCTTTACCCCACTTAGCAATGGCAATTGGTCCTCCAAAACTCATCGTTAAGCAAAAATATCATAAACAAAATATGTAATTATAATGGGGTCTATAGGAAAAAAATTGGTCGGTTCCAGTGACGTAAAATATCCACATTGATTTCCAAGCTCAAAGATTTTCTTGATTTTTTCATGACAATGTTGACTAAATACGGTATCTAAAAAGAAGTTTTATATCACTAGGAAAAAAAATGCATATTTTCACTTTAAAAAGTACAGAACAGCAATGAAACTAAATTTGAATTTAAAAGTTTTTATATTCTTCCGCGGAAGTTTTTCATCGTAATGAAAAAAAAATCTATACTGAAGTGCTTTTTTTTAAAAATTGTATTACAGTATATATTACTACTATACATTTATTTTGTTACTTATGTGAAATTATTCAAATTAAAAAAGAATGTTTAATTATTAATTATTTAATTGAACATATAGAAAAAAAAAATCAACTTATTTTCAAAGTAAAAAAATCTAACTTCTAATTTTCTAAAACATACAGGTAGGTTTATTTTTCTTACTGTACATTTTTAGTAATGTAATAATGCCCCCCCCCCCATTTGAGTAGAAAGATTTTTAATTAAATGCAATCTGTTTTTTTTTTAAACTTTTCTAATTCGACATCGTTTTAAAATGTTTTTCTTCTGATTTGAAACATCTTGAGTGTAAACAACATGCTTATTAATGAAGTTACAAAATCAATAACTATTTTTACATAATTATCCAAGTGTTCTAAAAATAATATATCGTATTTAAGAAACACACACACACAGTTTAATATTCATATTTAGCGTTTTCCTGAATGATGGTATTTTATTTGTCTTGTACTGTATTTATATATTGGAGTATTTGTATACAGTATTATCAACAAATTAAAAATCCTCCTTTTTCTTTTCAAAAACTTCATTTTCTTATCTCAATACTGAACATATATATATACTGTATATACAGTATTTATATAATACAAAACTCCGTTTCAACTGTTTATCATCATACAGTCATTTTCAAGGATATCTCTCTCCCACTGCTATATTTTATTTCTCTTTCTTTTACATTATTTAATTACAAATCAACGTTGAAACGTTGGAGTTTTTGTATTATATAAATATATATATACTGTATATATTCAGTATTGAGATAAGAAAATAATGTTTTTGAAAAGAAAAAGGAGAAGGATTTTTAATTTGTTGATATTGTTGTAGAACATATATACATATTTTAAAAGAAAAAGTGGATGAACATTTGCTGTGTTATTTATTATATATGATGTATACAGTATTATAGATAAAGTAATTATAGATATTTTAAGGGTTTTATGAATAAAATATTGTATGTGTATACAATTACAGCAAAGTCATTACCTGTATACATATTACAATAATATACTTTTGCTTTTGGGTATAATATAGCTATCTCTGACATCATCAGTGACGCAAAATTCAAGATGGCTGCCAATTTTTTTTTTTTAATTTTTCCCGATCGTTATAGCGAATAATCGATTGCACATCGAAGTAGTGGGTACAAATTGATGATGATCGCTATTGCAAAATATCGCTAAGTAGACAATCGCTAAGTGGGGTAAGGGTGTACTTTCCTTATCACACAAAAAACACAATAACATTTCTTTATCATCTATCAATAAATCCTTTTATTTTATTTTAACTAATACATACAACATTATATAATCTACATTCATACTTTCTTATATTCCAATTTTTTGTTACATAAAATTTAAATATAAGAAAGTAAGTAAATGTAGGTTATATAATGTTGTATGTATATATTTTTTAAAAAGATTTATTGATAGATGATAACTGAACAGGAAGTAACTGAAACTTCAGAATGAACCATATAATGCTTGCAACCCAATCACAATCATCCACCAGCCCAGAAGTCAGATTAAATTTATATCTATTAATTAAGATTAAGAGGTTGTTAAATATAAGACTCTGCCCTTTCCTCTGATTAATTATAATGATTCAGCATAGCTTATAATTGTTTTGAAATTCGGTTAGTATATATAAATCACCGCTCTTCATGTAAGTATGTCAGTAAATGGTGTCTTTATATCATCAAAGCTAAAATGTAGGTGGGTTCATTCTATATTTTACGTTCACTGACAATTAGTTCACATATAACTAGCTGGGGTGGTGGGTGTCAGTATTTTGTTAATAATATCGATTAAAATCTTTAATGTGACTCTGATAGCTCTATTTGATATATAATATTTAAATCAGCTATGTAGAACATCTTTTTAAATTAATATTTAAGCCATAATCTTGATATAAATGTATTCGAAAAACAGAAAATTCAAATCAGAATAACTATAAAATAAATGTAACTTTGAAAGTTTGAGTTAATTACAGTTCAATAATTCTTCAATAAAAAGAAGATTGCTTTTTTGTCCTTAGACACTAGTAAACAATTTAACCATTAATTGCCAAATCAACGATTTCGTGGAAATGAAAAAAAAAAAATCAAAGCTTAAAAGCAAAAACTAAAAAAATGTAAATGTTAATTAAAAATTAAATGGTTTTTATTAGCTTGTTTTATTTATTGTAATTTAAATCCTTGATAAAATAGTAATAAAAAAAAACCAATGTTTTTTATATTATTAAAAATATACCTTCAATAAATAAATATTTTATAATATATATACAATAAAAAACACTGAGTAAACTTTAATACATCTATATTAAATAAAATATTAGCTATAATTAATTAAATCTACCATTTATAAAAATGCATATTTTACAAAATAGTATGTTGATCATAAGCCAACTTCACATATATATTTCCAATATTTGTATAATTTTTCTAAACAATTATTTATTAAACTAGAGAATATAGATTTTACATTAAGTTAAAGTCATTATATCTTTTTTATATATACAGTAATTATATTTAGTACGATATTCTTCTAACTTCACTACGTTTTTACAATCAGGCTTAAGTTTAAATATATATTTTAAAACGTCTGTCGAATTCTAAAAGCCGATTAAGAATGTTCATTCAGCAGAAATGCAAATTGGGAAAAGAAGAATTTATTTTTCCATTTTGTCCGAAGTGAATAATTTTAAATAGAAGTTTTCAAATAACTTATATATATATTTAATATTATCTGAAAGTAAAAAAGTGGATGGAATTAAAATAATATTATGCTATATGTAACTTATATGTGGATAAAAGATATTTTGACATTGAATTGAATTTAGAGTCTAAATCTGAGTTGGTAATAAATAAATAATCTTTAGTGATATGGTGATAAGTTTGTGTTGTGCACTTTGTAGATTAAATCATGTCAAAATACAATGCATAATTAATGAACAATGATAACATTTGAAAGATAGAATGACTAAAATTAACTGACAATGTTGGTGAAGACCATTTTTTTTTGTGTGTGTTTTTATTTATTTAACTACTGTAAATAGCGTTAAACAGATATTTTCATATATTTTACTAAATATTTACATTTATTGATTATGAGAAGAAATGACTCTTATATGTGGTTATTGTTTATGAGATTTAATAAACACAGCAATGTTTATATTTGATTTGAGTCTGAATTTGACTCTATATCACAAGTTAGAAAAACACATCCTGCAAGATCTTGGATTTAAGTCAATAAACATTGCATGAGCACCATTTTCTATGCTTGCTTATAACTGTTATTAAAACAGGCAAATATCTCTATACATATTGCCACTCAGTACAAGACAGAGTAATAAATGGATGCCAAAAGGCTTGTGCATAAAATCCAGATCTAGGTGCAGTGCTCTCAGATCCAAGGCTCCTCATTGATGAAGGCCACAAACCAGAAACTAGTCTGGGGATATTGGATGAGTAGGCACTAGATGGGGATTTTATGCACAAGCCTTTTTGGCATCCATTGATTACTTTGGCTTGCACTGAGTGGCAATATGTATAGAGAGTTTTGCCTGTTTTAACAACAGTTATAAGCAAGCATAGGAAATGGTGCTCATGTGATGTTTATTGGCTTAAATCCAAGATCTTGTAAGATGTGTTTTTCTAACTTGTGATTTAGAGTCAAATTCAGGCTCAAATCAAATATAAACAAACATTGCTGTGTTTATTAAATATCATAAACAATAACCACATACAAGAGCCATTTCTTTTTATAATCAATAAATGTAAATATTTAACAATGTATATGAAAATATCTGTTTAACATTATTTACAGTAATTAAATAAATAAAAACACAAAAAAGAGTTCTTCACCAACATTGTCAGTTAATCTTGTCATTCTATCTTTCAAATGTCATCATTTGTTCATTAATTATGCATTTTTATTTATTTAATAATATTTTTGTAAGATTTAAAGAAAGTTGTTTGTAAAAATTTGCTGCCTGGAATATGTGACCCTTATATTCATAAAAGCTCAATGGTTGAGTCAGTCAATCCATTTCCATTAGGTTACAAGTTGGCTGGCTTTATACATGCAATCTTGGTCATCTATTGATCTACCATGCATTCATACACCATCATCTCTCTTGATGGGGTTACAATTTGGCTTGCCCAATGTGATGGCTCGATGAATGGCTATTGTGTAGAGCTGCACCATTGTTAAGGCCACAATTTGGCTAGCTCAACATGCTGCTCAATAAGTGGCCATTAGCGTTGAGTTATTGCTATGAGCTAGTAAATTTATAATAGAATAGGGTGAATATTTAGTTGCATATGAGTACTGCATGATCATATCTGTTTGCCACAATGAGTTAATTTAAGTGTTTTATTGAATTTTAAATGCTGAAAAAAATGCAGTTATTTAATAATAAATTAATGCTAAATCTGTAAAGTGATTTGTATCATATAAAAGTAATTATATAACTATTTAAAGTCAATTACTAATAGTTTGTAAGGATTTCTGGTTACCAAGACATTACAGAAGACATGTGGTAAGTGTAGATTTCTAGGAAGTAGCATTAAATTATCTTAAATTGATAAATTCTTTATGAAAACAACACGTATGTAGTCTATTCAGTTTTGGAAGACCCATACATAAAAGTTGTTATTGTGATCTTGGTGTTTTTGTTAATGGAAGGAGAAAAAAATGTGTGCCTGATTATTTATAAAATAAAGCTTAAGAATTTGTAATATTGTAAGTTAGCATAAAATGATAAGCATGGAAAATTTAAGTGAAAAAATGGATGTGGGAGGAACACAAAAAGTGGTGTCTCCAGATTCACAAAATGTGAACCTGAATAGAATCAAACAGTAGTGTCTCCTGAGACAAAACGTAGCAAATGAAAGTAGGATATAATATAAAAAAATGATTTAAATTAAATTGGTTTTGATGACTGAATATTTTCAAATATTTCTTTAAATTTAATTTAAAAATGTTACCCTTTCAATTTGCTTTTAAATGATATCAAACATGATTTATGAACATTTATATTTTTCCCAATGAATAAAATTACATTTATACAAGAAAGCAAGCTTCCACACATATCTATAACCATTCAGGCTTAAGTATTGAAATTACAGCTAGTAATAAACCTATTCAACTCTTTTAAATTTATTAATCTGGTTAAGTGAATTGACTGATTAATTTTATAACTATTTCCAAGTTAAATCTACTAATAAAACTTACACACCTATTTCTTTAAATTAAACAAATTATTCTATTAAGAAACTATTAATTACCCATTTTAGCACTTAATTACCCTACTCAGGTTACTCATCACAATCCCAACAATCAAGGCACATCTAGATCCACTGACTGACAGACTTTATACTGTATTCAAACATCTAAGCACAATGATGCATTAATATTAAATATATGTTTGCACAAAAGCATTCTGATCATTAGAGCTAGAATTATCTAAACCAATGTCAGTTATGAACCTGTTAAATTTATTAGATTTTCTGTGAGAACATTTTTTTTTTCAGTGACTGCTGCATCTACAACAAAACCTGCTCTCTTTGGCCAAAGGTTACAATATAAACTGAATCAGGAGTTCTGTATATTTTCTTTATACTTTAAATAAAATATACATAATAAAAAAATGTGATCAAATAAAAATTGATCTTTATTTATTCATTAACCCTTCAATGGGGTTCAACGCACAGGTGCACCAGTGGCTTTGGATTGCTCTAAATCAGTCATTTTGTGAGCTAAGGTGATGGTTTAATACTTATTGCAAAGTTTAGAAAAAGTCCCGTAAGATGCTGCCCTCTCTTGAATTATTTTACAAGTAAAAAATCAATACTAGGAGTGTTTTAAGTTAACAAAAGAAGAAGGCAAATGCTGATTGGTTGGGCCATCCATTCTCGATGCTTATTGGCTGATGATTCTGATAAATATTTTTTCACCGCTGAAAATGAAAATATATATTTTAGAGTGTTTTTTTTATTATTTTTCATAGATATTATACATTATTTTCATAAAATCTGCTGAAAATATACTTATTTTACGAAAGTAGTAAGGTTTTATTAAAAAATTGTATACTTTACACGATTGTAAATTGAAAAAAAACCCAGCAATAGCAATAATTTTGACATTCTGTCAAGAGTTTAGATTGCCCCAAGCTGTTTATTTGAATTTCAAACAAAGATTAATGTTTTAGATTATTTTTCTGGCATTTATCTACATATTATAATGTATTTTGGTTAAAATATGCTGAAAATATAATTATTTTTAGAAAAATGCTAAGATTTTACTAAAAAATTCTTAAAAAATTCATAACATAAATCTGGGAGGGATATAAATGATGTTTGCATTGCTTGTAATTTGCTCGTAATATTTTCTTTGATTTTTTCGCTTTTGAATATTTCTATAAAATACAAATAAAAATATATTTTTGAAAAAACATTCATTTACTTTCCTAACATTACAAATAATTAATATACTTTTTGAAAACGAAACTAAAATTAATATATATTAAAAGATGAAAATATTTCTATCAAAGAGTTTGTCAATTGACCAATTAAAACTTTCAGAGTTTTACCTCACTTGGCCAATAATGAAGTGACCCTCGGAAAGGTTAAAATAATTTTGAAGTAATTAAACCAACATAAAAATCTATTGTATTTAAACCCTTTTTTATATGAATATCCCTGAGTTAAATCTTGAATATAAAAAAATTTAAACACTTGAAAATATCAAGTTGTAAATTAACCTATATCATCAAATAAGAGTTTAAATAATAATAACAAAAATGAATCCGACCTTTTATTGCATGAATTGTATAAAAATCTATATATACTACTTAAATCTATATTTTAAAATTAAATATGAATAAAATGTACACATATTTCTTTTTAATGAAAAATATAGAGAGATTTCATGCCACAAGTTGATGATCTCATTCTTCCTTTTTACCCACGGATCCATCATAGCTTATGGTTCCTTGTTTCTGATTCCAATGTGTAGGAATGGTTTTCCTTAAGTAGAGAAGACAAGCATAAATGATAATTATTAATGATTTGAATTCAATTTCTTTTGCTTTTAAATTCCGATATTTTTCTTTCAAGTATACAAATTTATTCAACCTTGTAAAATAATAGACACTTGGTCAATGCAAAGCTGCCCATCACTGGTGTTATTCTTCTTTTTCATTAGTAATAATATATAAAGAGAATTCTTTCATTGACAAAATTCAGTTACATGCAAATGAGTGATAAATTCTAGTACTTTTTTATCATGTTAATGCGAAATGTCGCTTGCTTAATATCACATGAGTTAATCAATCTTGTGAAATTCATTGATCAGAAATATGACATCCACACACACATCATGGGGTTTGTATTCATCACAAATAAATCGATAAAAATCTAGATTTTAACAAGAAAATATTTTTTTAAAGCTGACTTGCAATACAATACATTTTGATGGTTTTTTATTACATTTTGCATATTCCCTGGAATTTCATCATCAAACTGCCCCAATTGAATGAGAAAACATGTACATTTTTATTCTTCCATGGTCTTAGAAGTTAACCATTTATAAAAATAAAATCAACAATTTTTTAAAAACAAAAGTGAAGCTCTATTCTAAGCAATGATAAAGTTTATCCAAGACTCAAGTTACAGTGTTCAATTCTATTTATAATATATCTTTTTGGACATTAATGTTACTGTTCGATATCACTCAAAGATAACTTGTTGATATAAGAAATTTGTTTAATAAAATTTGTCTCCAATTAATAAGTGAAATGAAGACTTTTAAATATTGGATGCAGTAGAAATAAAATCCTGTTTTACAATTTCAACATTATTTTTCATTTTTAACCAAAAATAAAGAATTCATATTACACATTCTATATCTTTTAATGAATATATATATATATTTACATATATTTTTAATAATATATTCCAATAAACTAATTAACCAATGTATATGAAACATAAAACATTTAATTTTGTAATAAGTATGTTTTTGGTGACTAATAACAGAAACTGAAATGTGTAATAATATTGATTTTATTCAAGTGATCTTTTTATGATTCACTTTATTATTTGCTCATATTTATTTAGCTATTCCCTTATTTATATTTTTTCCTAAATTCATCACAACCAATTTATGATTTGATACTAATATTAATAATAAATAAGAATGTTGCTTGAATATTTAATTGCCATAGTTACCTGGTTAACATTAATACTTTAGCACTTCCATTATCCATAGATCAAGTGAAATGAAATTAAACAAGATCAAGAAACTTCTTTATTTTTTAAAATACTATGACATGCAGCACTAATCTGAGCACTTATAATACAATATAAAATTTTCAAATATGACTACTAGTTATTATTTTCTTTTGGTGTGGAGATCAGTAAATAAGAATTTAAAACTATTTCTAAATAATTATTACAATTTCATTTTTAATTTTTCTACTACAATTTTTTGAGAACCAAGATATGTGATTGTTACAAAAGACTAGTTTGTTATTTGGATTTTATGATATGATGTTACTAGTGGAAACAAATTCTTATAAATTAGAAGAGATTTGTAATCAGTTTACTACAAGATAAAAACCTTCCATAATTACCACACTGACTATATGCAGATTGTACTATATATTAAATTGTTTAATTTTTCTTTTTACAAAATGTAAATAACACAATTTAATAGCTAATGTTAATTTGATGATTGTTTACTTTTTTTCTTATTTAAATGTAATTTGACATTTCAACCAAACAAAAGAACAAGCTGGATTTAAAAGTGGTTTTAGTATAATGAGTCAGATTCAAGTATTGAGAGAAGTTATAAAAATGAAGAATGAATATGAGTTTCCATTATGCTTTGAATTTGTAGGTTGTGAAAGGGCATTTAATTTTATAAGAATTTCTTCAATGATTAAAGCATTGGATCATCAAGGAATAGACCCAGAATATTGTCATATTTTAAAGAATGTTTATAAAATGCAACAGCAACAATTAGATTACATAATGATACTAAAAAAGTCAACATTGAGAAGAGTATAAGACAAGGTAACTCCATATCTCCAAAACTTTTTTACTGCAAGAAATATTTTGTGGATTAAAAAGGGAAGCTAAAGGAGTAAAAGTAAATGAAGATTATTTAAATCATTTATATTTTTCTGATGTAGTTGTTTTTGCAAATAATGCTTCACAGTTTCAGAAAATGTTGCATGAGTTATCAGATGAAGGTTAGAAAGTAGAACTAAAGGTAAATATTAAAAAGACTAAAATAATATTCAATGCATTTTCTCAAAAGATGAAAATAAAGATTTATAATGATGAGTTAGAAGTTAACAACTACAAATACCATGGTCAGATTATTATTACAGATGGAAACACAATGGAGAAAATTAATCATAGAATGAAACTTGGATAGAATGATTTTCACAGAAATAACTTAATATTAAAACAAAATAAGCCTATGTGTTTGAAAAGGAAGGTTTTTAACAGATGTGTTTTTCTAGTTCTTACTTATGGATCTGAGATTTGGATACTTAATAAAAGAGCATTACAAAGACTTCAGACCACTCAAAGAAGGATGGAAAGATGCATGTTAGGAGTAACTATAAGAGATCAGAAATGCAATACACAGTTAAGAGAACAAACAGGTGTTACTGACATCATTGAAAGGATTAAAAAAGTAGAGTTGGATTGGACATATTGCTAGAAGAGATGATTATGGACAGGCAATTGAAATATTAAACTGGATACTAAGAGATTGTAGAAGAGACCATATATAAGATGGATGGATGAAATAAAGTGTCTAGATGTGATGTGGAGAAGAGTGGCTAGAAATCAGAGAAAATTGATCGAACTTTGAGAGATTTTCATGGTTCATGATGATATTTCAACAGTCTTTTGCATATTTAACAAGCAAAAGTTATAAATTTACAAAGCATTTAACTTACTGAGCATTCTTTCAATGTTTATGAAAAAATTCATAGCTGTAGCAAGATTGTATGTTATTTAAATAATGGGTAGATAACATCTAAATATGCTATCTATTATGTAAATATTGTTCACATGACAATGATCAACAATCCCATAAGTCAACCTAGTATGATTATGCATAATGTATGGAAACCACTAATCAAATTTGGTCTTAGAAAAAAGGGGAGAAATCAGGAGGAACCTCATAGAAAAGTATATGAAATTTCTATTGACTGTTGCCTTTGGCAGAATGGCTCAATTGATTAGAGCATTACCTTAACATTGAGTACTCAAAGAAACTAAGGGTCCATGTTTGATTCCTATGTTAGTACAGTTACTGGTCAGACTAGCAACATATGAAGAAGGGGGACAATAATATCTTTCAAAACATTCTGCACATACCAATTTGTGAGCTATTAATAACAGTTGAATGTATTTGAAATATTTAAATAAAATTAAATTTTTCTAAAGACATTCAATGCTTATATTAGATTATGGAAATAGTTCAACACATAAATACAACTAAAACATCATCATCACAAACCTTCAAAAATCTCTTATTTTTCTTTGAATACATTCCTACCCCCCGCTTTTAAAAAATATTTATATATGTAAATCACCCCCGGTGTTCTGTTGCAATATATTAAAGCTGTCGAAAATGTATACAGCTTGCAGGCAATGACCTTTTCTTTTTATAGACTGCTAAGATCAGCTAGATACATGAGACTATCATAGTTTATTTAATATTTATTAACTCATTAATGACATTATAATTTATTCAAGTATATACCTGTTTACAACACTCACGATAGCATACAGTGATTATTATCTATAGGAAATAGTATATTTTATCGTGATTCAACTTATATGTTTGTTTGATTGCTCTGTCAATTTTAAACAAGTTAATAAGAGTAGTTATTTATGAATTCTATTATTAAGTTTATGCACAGATAATATATATTATAATACAGTATAATACTTTCTTAATTGTTTCTGAACAGATATAAACTTGCTGTATAGATTAATGATCACAACTACTGATTATTACAGTTTTAAGATTTAATAAACTACTGTTTGAAGATACTCTGTATTCATTAACTATTTAAAGAACTACTGCTCTAAGTAAAATAAGGCATGTAAATGACCTACAATCACAAACAGTATCACTATGATTTATGAATAAATAAAATACATACAAACAAATCTCATATAAACAAAGCAGACAGAAATAAAGTTACAAAAGTTCACTTACATCAATACAATCAAATTATCCTTCCTCAAAACTGGTCAGGATTTGCTTAAAACTGTAAACTATTAAAAGATAATCAAAAGACAAGATGATTTATTTGGTCTATGCAGCCTGTTTATATCCAATCTAAAGTTAGTCAAGCTATGATTAAATCATTATTTTGACAACTTTTATATTTACATGTAGTGAAAATAGTTGGTTTTAAAATACTAAGATTTTATAAACGTGCCCAAGGATTGTGATCAAAAGCTAATTGCTTTACATAAAAATTTTACTCTTCTATTAGATTTGCACAGACTGAATTGTGATCTGATTAAATAAAACCAAAATGGCAATCCCTTTTCATACTAGTTTATAAACAGATTTATAAAATTAGTAATAAGAATAATTTATAAAATACTTTCAAGATAATTGTAATAAATACTTAATGTTAATACTATAAAATATATTTGAAAGTTCATACCTATTCTTTTTCATCATTAAAAGTTCAAGCTCGGATATCAAGTTTTGGTATACTTTTAGTGAACTTTGTTTATTCAACCATAGTTATAATCATATTGATCTTAATTCACTGGGCAGCATCAGACGATGGTTTACTAGTTGATTGATGATTGATTTTTCCACAAAGTTGAAGACATTTAAAGTTTAGGCATACAGTGGACACAATGCTCCTTAATGTTTCTATATTAGCTGATGGCTTCTTTCTATGTTTCTTTATGCATTCACTCTGCCAAGTGGCAAGAGTGATGCAGATGTGGGTTTTCTACTCTTTCATTGTTATTCTCAACACCAAGTGCAATAAGTATACTGAAAGCACAATCAAGAAAGATCAAAGAATCTCAGCAATAATACTTTAGCAGTAATTGTTCATCAATATGCCTAAGCAGGAATCAGTAATAATTAAAATGATTTATGACCCCAATTTATAGTTCCTGGAATTGGCTTATTAGAAAAATCAGATCCATCATTTGTTGTTTCAATCCATTGATCTATGGGTGGTCGATAATTGTTAAAGTTTGATTTAGTTCACAGCTTATTTGTCCAATCATGACATTTACAAAATTTTATCTTTAAAAGTGATTACCAGACTAAATTTTAAAATAATTTCTAATTCATCATACCATACACATTTGTCTGTGCATATATATAACTTTTATTTATTAAAATTGTTGAAAATCTTTACTTTTAAAAATTCCTATGAATTTTTGAATTACAGATATAAAGTATATATATCACTTCATATCAGTACAGTCCACCAAAAAAATTATAAGAAAATAAATTTACTTGGTTAGCAAAAGTACACACTCTCAAAATTAGTTTACAAATGAAATACAAAATAGCATATATATCTAAAAAGAAATTCAATGTATTTTATTTATTATGCTGTTTACCTCTTCCACTTTCTGGTATAATTCTCTCCATATAGGAGATATCTTTTTTCATGTAGTGGCACAAGTTCTGATGACTGTCTTTGGTTAAATTTGTTTTTACTCATACTTTTCTTTATAAATCCAATCCTTCCCACTTGAATATTGCATTGCTGCTGCATGCAATATGGGTGAATCCAGCCTCTTAAATTTGTCCAGGGGTTCTTTTTGCATATTTCCAATGTCTGTATAGCAGATAGCAATTCTGCTATTTTCTCAATATTATGATGGCTTTTCCCCAGCATGATTTACTGTACCATTGCTGACATATTATAACAAATTGTTCTAATCATCTGCCCTCCAATAAGGGAAAGGCAGTCACTGACCTTAGTTTGACTATGTGCTTTATTCTCAAGGAGATTACAGGCAACTACAATCTACTCATCCTCTTTACAATTATTGATTTGCAAATTGATCTTAGTGGCAAACTTTTGATGGGTCAATAACACAAAACAGTTACCCTTGCAATTTTTAAGACATCTTAATGGTATTATCCAGAAAAATTATTTAGCAGTGAGAATACTTTTAGATTACTCCTGTTCTGAAATTTGATTTATTTGGAAGACTTGATTGGTATGATTAGGTCAATGATAATGTTGGATTGAGGGTTGTCACCAAATATAGTTTTAAAATTGGAAGCAACTTCCCTAATTGGGTGCTGCCATGTTCCACCTGCAAAACATGGACCAAGGTTAATAAGGCTTACAATGTTATCAGGTGGGGTGAAAGTAAATAAATTGCCAAAACTATAGAGAACCACAGGAGTGAGCATTATACCCTGCTTATTGGTGGAACAACTAATTTTCTGTTGGATATTTATTTTGTAAGTTGAGGGCCAAAACAAATGACATTTATCATAAGTATCTGGCAAATATTTAATACATCCTGCATCATATAAAGCCCAGTTCTTCTTCTTTAAAAACTCACTTGCAGCCTTTAATGTTCATTTTAAGCAATAAAGATTTGATCTGACTGATGAATAGATTTTGGGATGTACTATTGGAATATCTTGTGTGTACAATGGGTTCTGAGAAAACTAATTCTTTCTTTTGATACATGGATGGCTTTCAAAGTTTTAAATGCCATCTTATGCTTTAGATGGAGATCCATTTTAAGAACACTTTATCTCCATGAATATATATATATATATATATATATATATATATATCTCCATGAATATATATATATATATATATATATATATATATATGCAAACTGTATTAAAAGCAAAGCTTTTTTAACAATAAAAGTATCGAGGTACTTAGCATGCTTTTGGCAGATGTAGCAATGCTTGTAATAGAGGTATCCTATTTAAAAGCTAACAAATTAGCATATTACTTGCATATTGCATTACTCAGTTAAAGCAGGCCACTTTTTACAAAAGTGAATATAAGATTTGTTTTTATTGATGTCATAATTGTCCTGGGAAATGTGTCAAGCCTCCTTGATTTTTCACTTGGCATCACTGCATTCCATGTAAATGACATAGAAACATGTGGGCTTTAATCAATGTCTGACATTAGTGAAATGCTCAAACAAAACATGTAGTATTTAAATGTGTTTTTCCCAAATATACATGTATTTATGCATGTCACTTGAGTAGACAGGTTGGCCTGATATTCATCATAATAAACAGATGGGCAAGAAAAATCTTGGCATTTGATTTATATACAATTTGAGACCACAGATTCAGGAATAGTCTATCCTTTGAATTGTTAATTAACCTGTACAAAGGGGGAGGAGTGCAGAATCCACCTCAATGGCTGGTGGCCATTTTATATATCAAATGAGTGACTTTGGGTATGTAAGAAGAGACACTGGTTGTTGGGGATGGGTGTACAAATTTATAATAAATGTTCTTGATAGTTTGAAAGAGAGATGAAATATTGAATTCAATGTTGCACAGGTCAGATATTTATGTGTCAATATTACTTTTATGGTCAGATTTTATTTACACAGATAAAAATTTCTAAACAAGAATGTCTTAACCCCTGCAACTTTATGCACTGTTGGTGTAACAAATTTGGAATGTTTGAAACTTTATATGTGGAGAGATTTGACAAGAATTTTGTGGTTGAATAAACCCATGTCTCATTGAATGTAAAAATCAAAAAAATTGATGCTGTTATAGTTGTCTTTGTTTTATTGAGTCCATTTTACTCATGAAACAAGTGCAAGATGCCACTGGATTTGAGTGATGAGAGAATCTGGACCTAAAATCAGAATGTCACCAATATATCACAGGTACAATAATGCATGGTTTAATGTGAGATACTTAGGTAAGCTCATTTCCTTGAACTTGTTGAGAAAAATACTTGAAAAGCTATCCCTCTCTCATCTTATAACATCTTTTGTTGAAAGAAGCAATGATGTCATTGTATATTCAGGTTAGGCAGTCAATGATAAATGCTATTGCATTGTACTCAACCATGTTCTAATGCCTTCTTGATAATCTGGGTGGACACTATGCACAAACAGACTCATAAAGTTCTGTTACGTCCAAAGATACTAGGCAGTCTTGTTCACAGAGGTGAATGTTTTTAATTGGGTCAACACATGCAAATGACAATTTCACTGTATATTTGTCAAAGTCAAATAGATTGATAGGTCATTGCCCTATCATTTTTGAGGTTTTATAATAATAAGCTTCACAAAAATTGACCATAAGGCACTGTGGGCTTCCCTCTTTGTGCAGTTTAATATTGGGCAAATGATCTGGGCAGAGTATCCACAAATGGGTCAATGTTGTAGTATTCCCATTTAGGATAGGCTTTGTCACAATATTTGTGGTCAATTTCAATATTCTGTAATTGGGTGTTGCATGTTCCACCCACAAAATGTGGACCAAGCTTAAAAATGTTCACAACATTATCAGATGGGATGGAAGCAGATAAATTATAAAACTATAGTGTTACACCCTGCATATTTGTGAGAAAACTAACCTTTATTTGAATATTTATTTTGTAGGTTATGGGCCAACAAAGGGCATTTATCATAAACATTTGGCTCAGAATTTAATATGTCCCACATCGGTGCAAGTATTATAGCCAAAGACGCTGTTCGATGGCGCCATTTTCACACTAAAACTATAAAATATGAACATTCCCAGGCCATTGATTTTAATCATTTTGATGTGTTTTTTGTAATGTGAAAATAAAAACAAAACAAAATCATCTTTTTTAAATATTATTTTTTATTAACATATACAAATTAAATGATAACAATAAATGTAAAATAAAATCAACAAATTACAATTTGATTCGTGTTTTTTATTTTGCTTTATTACAAAAATCAATTTTCTATCAGATATTTTTTTAGTGGGGTTATGGCTTTTTTTGTTGTTGTTTAAAAACTCATAATTGGAATAAAAAGTAAAATTTCTTAGTCTTCCTTTTAAAATTTAATTTTTACAGAGAAACAGATATTGTGTTACCACTATTTTTTACTTTTTTAGTCTTCGTTTTACATTTTAATTTTTTACAGACAAACAGATATTATAGCTATTTTTTACTTCAAATAGAATGACAACAAAAAGTAAAAGTGGTTAGGGTTAGGTTTAGGGTTAGTTTTAGGGTTAGGTTTAGAGTTAGGGTTAGTTTTAGGGTTAGGGTTAGTTTTAGGATTAGTGTTCTGTTGTTTGTAATACTAAAATAAAAAATATCTAAATCGTACTTTTTGTAAATATTTTTTTTTATTAACATATATAGAATAAATGCTAACAATAAATGTAAAATATATTCAACAAAGTATAACAGTAGTCGGAGAAAAGAAAGAAAGTAAAAGTTTTTTAAACAACAGCAAATATATATATAATGTTTTCTTTACTTATTAACCATGTTTATAATATATGCTTTTTATGAAATTTAAAAAAAGAGTGTAGAATTGTACTTTTCTTACTGGATATTTTTGTGTTACCACTATTTTTTACTTCAAAAATAAACACATGGTAGAATATTGTTTGTCTCGTGTAATGTTACAAACAGTACATTACTTGATGCATTATCTAATTCCAACTCACTTTACACATATATCTTGTCAACATTTTCCCACTTAAAACTTCAATACAGAACGATGTAAAAATTCTGATAATTATTACTTTAGAAAATCTGAACATTTCAATACTTTAAAATAAAAAAAAATTCAATCAAAACAACATTTCCATCCAATTCAAATACACACACCCTCTCACCAAGCCGTAACAATGGTATAAACTGTGAAAATTCACTAAATTTATTTGCTGCGATGCGACATACATGCTTTACTGTGACACGACATAGCGGCCTGCAATCTGTAGCATAACAAAAAAGTCGTATTATAGAAAATGCGGGTTCGAACATGTCAGCCATGGAAATGGCATTTTTATGTGTTTTAGCATGAAAACAGCACCATCAAGTGGTGTCTTTGGCTATAAGACTAGCACCATCACATCTTATGAAGCCATTGTTTTTCTTTTTTTACAGCTGTTTTTGCAGTCTTTAATGATATTTTTAAGTAATAAAGATTTGAGCTGAATGGTAATTTTATTACAGTTGTAAATAGAGTTCACAGTTTACAATTGGCAATAGTTAGGAATATCTTGTCTGCCAACATGTTCTGAAAAAGTTAATCCTTTCTTTTGATATGTGGATGGCTTTCAAAATTTTAAATGTCAACTTTTGCTTTAGATGGAGATCCACTTTGTAATGAGTAAAATTTATGAATGCAATCCCTAAGATTATGCCTTTTTCCTGAAAAATGGCATTAATGTGGGTGTGTAAACAATAAGTTATTTATTAATTGTGAGTTTTCTTTTTCTCCTTCTTGCATAATTTTATGCATCTTAGCAAAAGTAATTTATAAGCATACTTTATTCTTAATAACTTATAAAAAACATTCTTGCTTAACACGATATACCAAGGAAAGATGTTACTAAAAAGCAGTTTAGAAGACTATATATGGATGAATTAATATATTTTTAAAAGTAAAACATAGGAATATACAAAGAAATACCTATATGCATGTATTTTTACATTGGACTATTTCCATCATCTAATATGTGTGTTGAATGTCTTTAGAAAAGTTTTAATTTTTAGTTAAATATTCCAAATGCATTCAACTGTTAGTAATATCACAGCAAACAGGTTAGTATATGCACCAACTGTTAGTAATATCACAGCAAACAAATGTTAATAATATCACAGCAAACAGGTTAGTATATGCACTAACTGTTAGTAATATCACAGCAAACAGGTTAGTATACGCACAATGTTTCGAGAGGTATTTTTCTCCCCTCTTCTTCAGGTGTTGCTGGCCTGACCAGTGACAGTACTAGCATGGGATTCGAACCTGGGTCCTTAGATTCTTGATTATTGAAATTTAAGGTAACGCTCTAACCAACTGAGCCATCCTGCCAAAGGCAACAGTATGTAGTAATTTTCATATACTTATCTATGAGGTTCCTCCTGATTTCTCTACTTTTTTCTCAGAGCAAAGTTGATTAGTGATTTCCATACATTATGTATAGTCACACTAGGTTGGCTTATGGGATTTTTTGCCATTGTCATGTGAGCAGCTTCTTTAAATTTTCTTCTTTGTACCTTTTCTTCTTTATCCAATATTTTTGTATTTTCCCAATTGAACATATGTTCATTGGTCCATACATGGTCTTCTACCTTAGACACATCTGTTTTCTCTCTTCTAATCATCAGTTTATGTTCTTGCAAGCGCTTTTGAATGGGACGGCTGGTCTCACCAATATATGTTCTTCCACATTCACATGGTATTTCATAGATGCAGTTTTTTCTTTGCAGCATTTCAAGTTTAGGCTTTGTAGATGTTAGAATTCCTCGTAGTGTGGTATGGCTCTGAAAAGCTGTTCTGATGTTATACTGATTGCAGATTTTCCTTAATTTGTCTGCTATTTTTGGAATGTATGGATACACTACAGTACCAATAATATAAGTATATGAAAATTACTACATACTGTTGCCTTTGGCAGGATGGCTCAGTTGGTTAGAGCGTTACCTTAAATTTCAATAATCAAGAATCTAAGGACCCAGGTTCGAATCCCATGCTAGTACTGTCACTGGTCAGGCCAGCAACACCTGAAGAAGAGGGGAGAAAAATACCTCTCGAAACGTTGTGCGTATACTAACCTGTTTGCTGTGATATTACTAACAGTTAGTGCATATACTAACCTGTTTGCTGTGATATTATTAACATTTGTTTGCTGTGATATTACTAACAGTTGAATGCATTTGGAATATTTAACTAAAAATTAAAACTTTTCTAAAGACATTCAACACACATATTAGATGATGGAAATAGTCCAATGTAAAAATACAGCTAGAACACCATCATCACAAACCTTCAGAAAAACACCTATATGCATATGTATATAAGTTGAGTTATATTTATAAACTTTTATTTCCTACATCATATTTAACTCATCATGTCATAATAATGTATTAAAACTCCCTTTACACTCATATTTGTACGAATTTCTCTTTGATGCAGAATTTCATTGTTTAAAGATTTGTATAATCATATTTGTGTGTTAGAATGGTCTTTTTAGATATTACAGTATCCATTACAATTAAATAATTTTAAGTTAGATGATATTTACAATTTAGAATATTAAATAAATGTTTCCTATTAAAATATTATACAGTTTAATAAAATAAATCATTTTTCTTTTTTTTATTTACTATCATAATAATCTCATTCAATAAATAAATATAAAATAATTTTTTTTTACTAAAATGTTACAATAATATCTCTAAATTTAATAATAGACAATAATAAACATGCATGCAGATACATTCTAAACCATAAACTAAGGTTGTTTTAATTATTTTTAAAATTGTTTTGAAATATACGCTCTAAATAATGAATATTAATTTACCATTACACTGTTACAGAATTCTTAATACAAATATATATTTATAACGTTTTAAACTTTATTAATTTCTAAGATAAAATGTTTGAATTCAAATAAAATATTAACGATGACATTTTTATCACAAATCCAAAATTTGCTACTAGTAATTTATTAAAAAGACAGAGAGGTTATTATATATAACGATTATACATTTTAACGACTGTTTTATAAGTTAATCAATTTTACTAATATCATAATTGAAATAATGTAATACATTTTTTTAAATATAAATAGTATTAATCTTAGATCATTCTTGTATATTACAATATATGTAATTATAAGGGACTTGAACTTAGATATTCAAGCACTCTATATTTATTCAATTTATCTTATACAACTGATACATAGGATGACATATATGTGAAAAAAAAATATGATCTCCAATATACATATTTTGTGCTGAACTAGCACTCATCAGTTGGTCCAGATCATCATTTCTCATACATGTATACAATGAGTGCTCAGTTTACTTTAAGATAGCAAATCTTCAAACTTTAATAGTAAAGCTTCAACCTTCTTCACTCTCTGATTTCTCAGCTATCTATTTCATTGAAAATCTGATTATGAAATACTCAAAGTCCTTCTTGATGCCAATATTATTATCATACCCATATTGACCTTAAGTTAATGTGATTTCTCACACATAGGATCTTAATATATCTACTTAATTATATAGAAGAGGGATGAAGCAGAATATAGGCTGAATATGTAATATTTAAATATATGTGTTTGTCTATATTATACTTACTGTATTTATAATGGACTTAAACTCAGACTTTCAAGCTCTCTACATCTATTCAATCCATCTTATACAACTGATACACATGACCGCATACATGTAAAAAAGATATATGTTTTGAGCATTCCATCATTGGATTTTCAATAAAATAGCTGGCTGAGAAGTTGGAGAAAATTGAAACTTGTTCATTAAAGTTTGAAGATTTGCTATCTTAATATAAACTGAGCTCTTATTGTATGTATGTGTGGAATATGATCATATGGACCAATTAATGAGTGGTGGTTCAGCACAAAATACATACATTGAAAAGCATATATCTTTTTCACATTATGTGGTCATGCGTATCACTTATATAAGGTGGATTGGCTAGATACAGAGAGCTTGAAAGTCTGATTTTAGTCTGTTATTATTACATTTAGTACAGAAGTACACATATATGTAAATATTACAATATATATTGATACATTATTCATTGAATCTAATAGCACCACTGGTGAGAGATGGAATAGTTTTTAGATATAAAGACCAACTGTGAATAACAACTAAACAAATGTTGGACCAGGAGCTCTTTTTGCTTTGTAGGATAGGATGTTGGCTCATTAAAAGCTAGGTACTGTTTCTGATTTCTGTCCCATCTTTCTTTTTCAGTCACTTTAGTTTTTTAGCTAGTTATGATCCCTCATGATCAGATATCTCCCTATATCAATGGTGACTGAGATTGTGTTTAAGCAACAATATTCCTATTCTTTAAATATATGCCCAATGGTTGTGATTCCAGTTCTCTTTTTCCTTCTTTTATGCCTTAGCTCAAGGTCTCAAGAATTAAGAAAACAACAATGGAAACAGGCTTAGTAGGCTGACAGACCACAGTTGTGAAAATCACTAATGAGTCTATTTGGAAGTGAAATTTTAGTAAGGCAGAATTTTCACCTGACAATGATTGTATGTTTAGGAAGCCCTATTCAAAAGTACTTTCAAGAATTTTGTTGAGTAGCTTATTTCTTCTTGGATACTGAATTTACAGTATGCAAATGATTGCACTATTTTTTCCAGTTCAAAAGATAATTTACAAAATATTCTTAAAGCATTTGTTTATTAATTAATTTTTTAAAAATTTCAAGTTTTTCATCTACTAATGAATGAAGAAAAAAATCCTCAGCAACTTTTAGTTCGAATAGTTATCAACATGAAAATATAAACCATTTTAAATATCTTGGTCGTTTATAAGTAGTAAAATGAACTTAGATATTGATGTGCAACATTAAAATCCAATGTACTCCTGCTTTTAACAAGTTAAAAAATAGAGAGTTTCAACACCAGGATTAAGTTGTGTGCATATAGAGTGGCTATTTAATTTAATTTATTGTACAAAAAAAGTTTAATTTGAGAATGCTACATAAAAGTTTAAAAATAGTCCTAAAGTCATAAAGTGAACCAATGTGTCATTAAACTTTCTTGATGTGATACTAAGAGTCCATTATTGTAAAATCACATCTTCATTGGATTGGACATATAAAATGAATAAACAAAGTAAGATTCCTAAAAGACAATTTCACGGGAGGAGTAGACCTTATCTACATTATAAGGATTATCTCAATGTCATTCTAAAGAAGGACAGTGTCAATTGTTTCCATTAGAAAGATATGATAGAGAATGGAGTACATTTGAGAGATATAATTAAACAAGGTACAAATTATTTCAGAAAAAAAGAGCTTACTGCTGAAAAAATTCCATCATAAAATATCCAAGTAGACAAAAAATAGACTAAATATGATTTAAATGTGGACATGTTTGTGGTTCTAAAATTCACGTCTAAGGTAATATTTTTATTATTACTACATATAAAAAGTACTCTGGTCTTCTTGAAATGACTGGCTGAACAGAAATGCATTATGGGAATAGTGTTATCTCTTCTTAGTGTTCTTGGAAAAGGTTATTCTTTAATAAAAAAAAAAGATTAATTTGCAGATATGTATAGAAATATAAATTAAATTTCATATATACCTAATATTCTACATAAAATTATTATTTAGATTATTCCTCTGTCTAATAAATTACAATGAGTTTTTCAACTTAAATGGATTTTAAATTGACAGTGAAACTGAAATATTTGAAATACTACAGAGCGCGTTTACTTTAATAGACTCAGTTATTCACTGAATCTTCATTTGGTTTTCCTCTGCAGTCACGCAATAGATAATAATATCTCATTCGCTTATTGGAATAAAACTGTCTATAAAGAAAATTTATTACTAATAAAAATAAGTTAGATGTACCAAGCTTTTTATTTCAAACATGTTAATGTATTGTATACTGCAATTAGTAAATGCTTACATGTGTGGTATTAAATTTCTCACATCTTTATGTATGTTTGTATAATTATGTATATATATTTCTGACTTACGTATACATCTACCTCTTATAAGAAGAATAAAGAGATGCTTTAAACATAAAGCTGGGGGAAAAAAATCGCCAAGATATAATCGGCCGAAGCAAAAAACAAAATAGGTAAAAAGAGTTTCAAAAAAAGTTCTTCATAGTAATATAAAAAATATATTCAGTTTTATGCTATATTTCTAAATGCTAAAACAAATTGTATTTAAAACTTAACAAGCAATAACTAATCATTTGGTCACGTCAGGCCCAAAATTTACCATGTGTTCGGAAGTGTAAATCCTAAATGTAATTCTGATATAAAGACCAGCTAACCATACATATGAGGTAAAACAAATTATAAGTAGAGCAAAAATAATAAAAAGAATTACGTTAAGTATGAATTTAAAAATGAAGTCATAAACACTGCTTTATATTAAAAAATAAAAGTAAATAAAATACTGATAAACACAAAATATGTAATATGTAAGTCAATTGACTTTATAATAAAAAGTCATCAATTAAACAGACACCAAAGAAAAAGAGAATGATAGAAAAATAAATGTCATAGTGAGCTAAAACGATTGGTTAATTAAGGTTTGAAAAAAAAATCACTGGAAACATTTGGAAAAGTTCTTTGATCAGTACTAAAATATTTGAGATGATCCCAATATATGTATGTAGGTAAAAATAAAATAAGCTTTTTCAATAAAAAACCAACTGAGAATTTTTGCAGTTTTTTTCTTCAAGATTTCCTAAGATGTATAATACTGCTCCCTGAGAAGAGCTGGAATAATCCAAAGAAGCTTCAGGTGCAATTATAGGACACTGGATAAAATAAAGTGACAATGACACCATGAAGTAAAGAGAGGGGAAAACAAATTTATATTTTCCATATGTTGTATAATAGAGTTAAAGATGTTACTGATAACTTTATTTCGCAAATAAAGGCATAAAATTCAGGTTACAACGATCAGGGACCAAATCTTAAGAAGCAAGTGACAGGAAAGTGTCACCCATTATTGGAAAGTCCAGTATGAATGAATATGTGTATGTAATGATTTGTTTTTTCTATGATGCTATAAATAAAATATGTATAAAACCTAATTAGAGTTTTCTGAAATGTGTATTTTTTTACATTTTCTTATATACCAATTAAACATTTCTGTATATAAATAATACTTCTTAATAATAAAATCATTACAAGCTGATGTCAATATACAGACAATGTACCTGTCAAATTTTACTAATAAACATCACATGACTACCACCTCTTATGTTTGTGTATAACTGTTGTTAAAACAGACAAAACTCACTATACATATTGCCACACACAGCAAGCTAGAGTAATCAATGGATGCCAGAAGGCTTGTACATAAAATCCCCATCTAGTGCCTACTCATCCAATATCTCCAGACTAGTTTCTGGCTTATGGCCATCATCAGTGAGGAGCCTTGGATCTGAGAGCACTGTACCTAGATCTTAGGATCTAATGCAACCCTCCAGTGCTCTCAGATCCAAGGCTCCTCACTGACGAAGGCCATAAGCCCGAAACTAGTCTGGGGATATTGGCTGGGTAGGCACTAGATGGGGATTTTATGCACAAACCTTCTGGCATCCATTGATTACTTTAGCTTGCTGTGTGTGGCAATATGTATAGTGAGTTTTGCCTGTTTAAATTTTACTAATATAATAACAAAACAAGAAATGACAAAATAACTGTTAAGTAAACATTTATCTATATTTATTGAATCATCTGAGTTAATGGATAAGTAAGGCGTATTAATAAGGAAAAGTAGATTTCAATATGGATAAATGAAAACTATTAACTAAATTTTAGTTGTGTGTTGATGCAGTTTTTTAAATTAATTATTTCTAGATAAATTTATTTTATTATATTTCCACAATTTATTATTAAATTCATATATCTAATGCTAAGTGGAGAACAAAACTCAGTTTATTAGTTTTATTAGTACTTTAGTTTGTTGTCTTTTACAGAACCACTGTGTACCTCATGTTATGGTGCTATTCAAGTAATGCAATTATTGCAAAAAAATTTACTTCTGCAAAAAAAGTGTACTTTTTCAATTGTACCAATTTTTATACCTCATATATCAATATTAAACATCACATGATCACCATGCTGGCTAATAACTATTATTAAAAAAAAGGCAAAATTCTCCATACAGTAGTGCCACTCAGTGCAAGCCAGAATTTTTCCTGTTTTAATAACAGATATAAGCAAGCATAAGAAATGGCGATCATGTGATGTTTAATGGATTAATACCAATACTTCCTAATATGATAGTGGTGGCTATGGTAATTAAAGAACCAAAGACTCCAAAATGTATGGGTATTGAATGGAGATCAGACCTATATGACTATATAAGCTAATATGCTTGGATTGAAAATATTATTGTGTTTTCAATTTTATTCTCATAGTTTTGTACTTAAGTAAAGATAAAGGTGGCTACTAGAGGGTTGCATTAAATCCTAAGATGTAGGTGCAGTGCTTTCAGATCCAAGACTTTTAAATGACAAAAGCCACAAGCTAAAAACTAGTCTGGGGATTTTGGATGAGTAGGCATTAGATAGAGATTTTATGCACAAGCCTTCTGGCATCCATTGATTACTCTGACTTGCACTGAGTGGCAATACTGTATGGAGAGTTTTGCCTATTTGAATATATGCCTATTATGATAAATAAAGACAAATATCTTTCTTAATAGATAATATTATGGCTGAAGTTAAAAAATTGTAGATAAAATATATATTTGAATATATAAACAATGATTTTATTCAGTCACCTCTAAAGAAAACATTACTGAGGAACCCGATTTGTTAAAACATTTTATAAAATGAAGCCATGAAGCCTTCAAGACTATAAAATATTTTATACTGATAGAAGAAGTAAGGATTTATTTTAATTTCAAGTTTTAACAAAAAATTTTGAGATAGCCATCAACGGGAAACTCTTTTCAATAGCATCTAAACTAGATGGCATTGGATCGAATCCTGCTTACAACATTTCATTACTGACTTCTAATTCAAAAAACTTTATTCTATTGACCAAGAACTAATTCTACTGGCTATAAGTGAGATAATGTGCACTATGTTACATAAGTCAGCAACTGATATTACCAAGAATATATATTTGAGAATATAGTGCAAAAGAGAACTAATAAAATAGAACAAAATATTAAAGACTCCTTATGTGAGTATTTAAAAACATTCTCTATCCAAATTGATAAGTCAACTTTGCAAAGAAATGAAGTATTACTTTTAATATATGTGTGATTCAAAAAGATGAACAAATTTGTCAAGAATTATTATTTGCTAAAAGTTAGCAAAAGAAGAATCGATATTTCACGCACTGGAAATTTTCTTTTTTTAAAAAAATTTCCTCCAGTAATATCTAATCAGTTGCTGACAATCTTTCAACAATATGACATTATAAAAGTTTACTGACATATTTTTTAAAAGGTGTTTCTAAACATACTTTGTCACCTACAATCAACATTTAGTTGTCAAAAATCTGAGATGATGTCCTAAATCAATTATGTCACTAAATCAAACAACGAAATTAGAAGCAATGCATTGAATGATAGATTCTTTGTTCTGCTAACGATGAAGAATTTAATTGCTTACTGCTTCAAACAAATGTTCACTGGCTATCAAAAGATGAGATTAATTTCAAGAACTCTTTGACTTCGTTCTAGAATTCCTACAAAACAAAGATGATGCTTTATATTGATTGATTCCAAAAATAATATAGCTTATTTGTCAAGCATTGGTGGTTGAGAGGTCAGCGACAGCTGCTGTACAAACAGTTGACCCAGGTTAGCAGGTTTGCTTACTGGCTGATGCTATGACCCATGAAAAAAAAAGCTTATTTGACATAATTGTTTAATAAACTTAATAAAACAAATATACAGTTCTAAAATGATAGGATGAATATCAAAACAAAAACTGGTGTTTTTGAAAGTGTTAAAATCTTTTCTGAATATCAAAATTTAGAACATGGGGAATTCAGCCAGTTTACAAATTTAATGACAATAGAAACACATAATAAAGAATTTCTTATCTATTGCTGCACATGGACGCTCTCTATTTTGATTCTAATTAGTGAATTAAAAATATATTTCTAAAATGAGTATACTTGAGTAAGTTTTGAATTTTTCAGATACAAATACATAAAAATCTTTATCAATACAACCTGAACTCACAAAAGTAACAGCAAATGACGAATTGTAATTTAAATTCAAAAACAGATACCAACAATTCTGGCTGCAAAGTAGAATTCTACACTTTATCCTAAATACAGCATAAAATATTTAATTGGATTTCCTTCATGAAATTTAGTGAAACATGGCTTCAGCACAGTCACAATTATATTCTAATAAGAAACCAAATGTAAATAACTAATTGTGGTAATGTAAAAGAATACTACTGTAAAAAATTGACTCAAAAATTAAGAAACTGACAGCAATGCGACAGGTGCATCTGTCTCATTAGGATTATTTTTAGTTTCTTATGATTTTTATTTTAATATTACCCTTCACTAACATAATTTTCTGTATGTAATGTGAATATTATGTTGATTTAAAATTTTTTTTTTATAATTTTATTTACAATATTATTGTTTATTATGTTTGAAGAATATAAATAAAAATATGGACATGTAAAAGAATGCATATCCGTGAATCCATCTTTCTGTTTGTTAACTTAAAAATAAGATTTCCAGAAGAATGTTGAATAATTTTTGAAATCTGGTAACATGTTAGTTGGCCTAGTAAGTTTGGAGACTTTAGATCTAGCTGATACACATGTTTAAAATTCTTTTATTCTTGTTAAATAAATATTTGTTGGATTGGTTGTGTACCAGTTATCTGAAAGAATCTTATTTATAAACAACACATTATATTAATCTCACATATTGAAAATGTTGTCGGTAAAACTTTCAAGATCATGGCTGCCATCTTTAATCACAGTCATCTCAAAAATGATTTCAAGTCCAAATTATTTATCTCATTGGTCCTCTCCATTTTAGAATATGATCCAATCATCTGAAATCTATTTTAAATGAAATTGTAACTTTAATTATTAATAATTTTTTGAAAATATTATTTTAAATAATAAAGGTGATTGTTACCAGAATTCTAAATTCAATCTAGAGATCTTAATTTTGTTTAAGATTGTTACATGACAAGTTGTATTATTATTTGATATAATTTCAGTTATTTCTCTTTAATCTTATGTTCATGATATTTGAATTCTTTCTTTATACATATTTTAATATTAAGTTTTCACTTCATTTATATGATTGCAAAAAGTTTTTCATGTTGAACACAAAATTTTTTTTTTTCAATTTTGACAAGGCTGAGTACATCTTCAGTGAGGTCCACTAAAATCATAGTTCTTGCAGATTGATTAAGTCTACTGCTCTGTTTAAAGAGTGAGATAATCCTGTAGGTATTTTATATAAATGAGAAATTTAGATATTCCATTTGCTCTATAACTGGTCACTGGTTTTTTTTATTTTTATTAATTATGTTTTACAGGTGACCATCTACCATGCCTTCTTAACTTCTCACTTCATGCATACAAGATTAATTGTCTATGGGTTGAATACATGCCCAAAATGTTATTCATACTCTCAGAAAAGCACTTTAATACATGTATATATATATTAAACAAGCAAAAAATTAAAAAAAAAATATCTGTATGACCATGGGAATACCAAATGAAAATATTATTTTAATAATATATAAATATTAATTACTATTTTATATAAATCATTATTAAATGAATTGTTATGTTTGGACACTATGTTAAGAAAAGTTTGTAATAAATAATTCTTATTATATGTACCATCTTTAAGCCTTAACGATGCATTAGAATTAAATGGAAAACTTACAGTACATGAAAAATACTTAATTGTAAATTATT
>JAQFVV010006436.1:336487-505779 GCA_028023455.1 Epiperipatus broadwayi | reverse complement strand
TGGACAAAAAGATTATCAATATCATTTTTCATATCATGTTCCCTTAGACAATTGATGTAGATTGGAAAATAATGACAAGAACACCCAGCTATCATTTTACTGATGTAAGGTTTTAATACAACTCTAAAAGTCAGAGGCTGAAATGAATTATATTAAGAGAATGTTAGATATTAAGAATTTCTTGGTCAGAATACTTTATTATTTCGTTACCAATTTGCAATGGACAGAGTCTAAGTTTGCTTAGAAAATTCCCAGTTCTTGAATTTTATAAGTTTTAGGTTTGGGACCAGCAATTATTCACATATATTACTCACATCACCATAGAGTCTTCAAAATTAATAATAAAAGATTATTTGTCATTATTTACTTAAAAATCATAATACATGAATAAAAACTTCAAAATGTTTAAATTATTTATTGACAGACACCTGCATTCTTCCATTATATATAAAACAATGGAAGTAAATATTATTCAAATATTATTCGACGTATAGTTTTTTATTTGTTTTAAAATTATTGATATGAAAAGTATTTTTTTAAATTTAAAAACAAACGATAAAACATAATATATCATCTCATTAATTTTTTATTATGTAAATTTAAAAACATAAAAAATATTTACGTAACAAGAATACAATAACATCGAAAGAAAAAGATAAAGAAATAAAATAATGTAAAATATTTAATCATGATCTTTAATTAATTAATATATTTCACACACACACACACATATATATAATAAAAACAGAAGTGAAATAGTATTAATATCGTATATAATTTATCAGCCAGCTTTATTAATCGATAAATATTTACCAATGAACAAAAGAAAAAAGTTATTAATTAAAAATAAAATGTTTATCATTTTTTCTCCAAATTTACAAACTATAAGTGTACATTAAATAAAATCTAGAAAATAATATATTATGCAATAAATATGTATTAATTAAGACAATATCAATTAACAAAAAAATTACATCAATGACAAATGAAATCTATGCAGAAATTCAAATCTATAGCAAAATTCATATTTATTCATGAATTTACGTCGTTCTTATTTATTTTTGAATTTACAATTGCACACGAATTATCTCTTTCTTTTTTCCCATTAATACGTATATTTCATTACAAAATACATTGGTTTCTTTATTTTATTTAATATACGCTTCTAACAGTAAATTAAAATAAAAAAAATGTAGAAATAGTCAATTCAAAAATAAAAGCAGACATTTTGTATAGGTGTTCATTTTTGTGTATATTGTATTTGTCAATAATGTTTTTGCGTATTAAATAATTATATTATTTAGGTAAATAATTTTTTGTCACAAAATATATTATTTTCTTGATATTATTTATTATATGCTTATGGCTATAAACTCAATAATAAGTGCATTTTGTTTCTTATTCATTAGTGTTTTTCCACTCTATGGTGATTACTGTCTAGTTCCATCAAGTGAGTAAATGATACACTGTTAGCACCATTAAAATTATCACTTTATAGTGCTAAACGTAAAGTAATTACTACAAAAATGATCCTAGCAAACATGGGACATATGTTTTCCTGTTAACCCATGATAAATTTTCAGATCATTGACTATGTTAGATCCTAAAATACTGATTCATACAGTAAAATAGAAATTATAATTTTCTTTATAATTAACTTAATGCAATTTATTTTAAATAGTGAAAATTGCAATTTCACCAGGTGGCACATTATATTGTGTTTAAACAATGAATATTAAAATCTCCAAGCTAAGTAGATCAATTATAAGACCCATTTTAATGATTAATATTGAAACAGTCGATATCTAATCATCATCGAGCTTCATGCCTCACGATCTATACTAACCACCTGCAGGGCCTGCAATTCAGACCTTGCCGTAGATATATGCCATTCACCCACACACTGTATGCATAATGATCCAAGAAATTAATAAAATTAATTATGTTTAGTAAAGTAAAACAGTAGTGTGTGTGATGCATATATATATATTGTAACGATATATAAATATGTCGTTACATTAATTTAAAATAAAAACTTAAAAGTTCGCAAATAAAAGGAAAAAACTAAACGCTAAAATTAAAACATTGTTAAACGTGTATACATTCGCACAGATGTTAAACTTTAAAAATATTTTTTTTTCATAAACAAAAAAAAAAAAGTATTTGAATGTATTTTTTTTAAATAAAAAAATACAAGATTGAAATATAAAAATATTTTAATAAAAAAAATAACGTAAGTTAAAATAAAAGCAGGTATTAATTAATTCCTGTAATCTATAAAAGGAAATGATTGTTTATTAATTATCTAAAAGCTGTTTAATTAAAAAGTCAGATGGAAAGTTAGATAAGAGAAGAAAGAGATTTTAGCTTGACAAATGGAAGCACTAAGCCTTGGCCCGGACCATAACGAAAAAACAGATTAGTGACGTTTTGTTCAGTGAATCCTTGTGGATGATATAAAAAGAAAAAAATATTGAGTTGAAGAGCTTTTTTCAACTTGGTTGGGGAGACGAGCGATAAAGACGCACTTTATCGTTCTCTCCCACTTATCTCTGAAATGAAATGACTGATACCATGAACCAGCAAATGCCACCTCCTGAACATTAGATTGATCTTGCAATTAAAGACTCCGTGGACATTGACACCAGGAACCGGGAGCTCTGCTACCGTAAGCTATAGGAAATGAACAATTATTAAAATCAATCAAGAACTTTCGTCAAGTTGTACAATGTAATAAACAAGCCAACTTATTTAAAATGGACTCTTATCTGACTTTTGTAAGTTTTAAATCAAATTAATAATGGTTAATTTTATATCTTTCCCGATTGTTAAAAGAATCATTTCCCTTTTAATATTTTTATGTGTAGTAATATTTTATTGTAGAAATTATTAAATGCATTACATTTAAGTTGTCTATAGACGCTTGCATGGATTCGTTTATGGTTAATTAGATTTTGGTTTTCATATTTGATCAAAATATATAGACATTCGATAAATAATGATACCTTACGGTGAGTATCTAAAATGTATTTATTCGGATGTCTTTTAAGTTATTGGTGACAACGCAAGTATCTTATGGTGAATACTATTGGGTTACTTATAAGTTTCCCTCTGCGATTGTCGGTATCAATAATTTTGTATTTTGATCGTTTATGTTTATTTTGAAATGTTTTTGACCGTGGAATCTGTGTAATCGATCTATACCCAACATTTTTAAATAAATCTGTGCGAACGTATATAAATGTTAAAATTAAGTCGGGCGCGAATGGCTATATAGTTTTGTAAAGTTGTATTAAGGGAGGGTAATCTTAGGTTATTCATTTCGTAGTTGAATTGGTTCAATGGATTGGATATATTTGTGTAATTAGTAGATGTAGTATGAGATCCGCTACGGGCAGGATTATAGATATACGCCACACACCCTCTGTTTGCCTATGGATGGGTTTGTAAGTCGGCAGAAGACCGCAGTCCATTCCTATGGAGTTTTTAGTTTATTGATCTACTTGCCCACAGATGTCACATTCCTGTTGGTGGAGAGTCAATGTCTTCTCTATTTCTACTTATTGTTCAGATGTACATTCCTGACAATATAGTATTTTGTGTTGTCGTATCATGCTACATTGAATACATGAATGTATCAGATGGATTGGCGCCAGTTGATTGCGAAATTTGTTGCCTAAGGTTAAATCAGGGAAGAATATTTTCCTTTCAAATGCAGACCTATGTAGTCCATTCATACTCGACCCTCTAAATAAAATATTAAACATTATAGCAAGCTATTTTAAATGTAAAATTAAAAATTAAGATAAAAATCTAAATGTTAAACTTATTCCTCGAATTTAGAATGATTTTATATGTGCGTAAATAAATATTTTTCTGTGTTAATTTCTGGCAGTGGCTTTTATTATTTTTTTATATTTATATCTAAAATTATATATTTTATTATCTCTGCGTCTCCACTGAGCTAGTGACAATGGGCTAACGATCTAAATATGTAAATAAAGTGGAATCCTAACAGCGCGTATCTGCCTACTTTATAAATTTTTCTAGGCTCAAATGCCTAGATGGCGCCCTTTGGTAGTGCGGTGCGATGCGATCTCCCACTTCGTTTGGATCGTTATAATATATATATGAATGAAGCAATAATTTTATTAATATTTATTGCTGAAAACTAGACATTTTCTTTATATAATTGTAAATCTTTTTATATGTACATATTTTAATTAAAGTGTTGGAATATAAAAAACAAAGAAAAATGGAGAAGGCTCGAAATACTGAAATGATCTTTATCTATATTCAGATTATTTTCACTAAGTAAAATTATAAATCTTAATTAAAATCATAAGGAATTCTTTTGTTAATTCATTTGCAAATCTTTAAAAATATCTAAAATGGTATTTTGAGCCTTATCTGTTTAAAAAATTTTGTTAATTAAATATTTTACTAATTAATTTTTTTTTTTAATCAAGAAATTACAGGGATAGCTGTGGGCAACTGAAATTATATTCTGGGGGGATTATAAATATATAAAAGAGCCCATAGAACAAAAGAAGAGTTAGTTAGTAATTAAACTTTGGCTTAGCTAATAAATTCTTTCAGAACAACAAGAAAATTTTCAGTTTCAAGAAGTGTTTCCAGATCTTCAAATTTTAAGAACTCAACACAAGTTTGGCACTATGAAGTTTGAGTAGAGGAATCTTTCACCTTTCTCTCCTTCTCTTGGAGAACTATTTGTCTGCTGCTGCCATGTTCCATCCATCTGACCGACCTTACAAGATGACCACCTGATCGATGTTTTTAACTTATTCATGTTATATATGTAAACAATATATGCTCTTTAATTAATATGCCAATATCATTTCATCTTGTGAGTTTAATAAGGGTTTATTTTCTTTGTTTAATGGGGAAAGAAGCAGGGTCTTCAGTTAAATTTATTAGTAAAGTTTTATTCATTTTTAAAAGAAATTGCTCGCTAGGTTGGTTTTATATTTAAATCTTTTATTCAGTTTTTTTTTCTAAAATATTTTATTGTGGATGCATATTTTACTTTATTATTTGAATTTGTCCTTAAATTTTCATTTTAAAAGAGTGTGAACCTTAATATAATTAGTCCATTCCTTCTTGCTGTTGCCTGGATGGCTAATTCTATCAGTTAATATGTATATGGGAAGTGAAATTAAATATAAATTTTGTTAGTTTAATGCCATAGTTAAAAGAGTTATTTGCTGTTATAATTTGCTGAATGATTCTTTATTTAAATATATCATTGCACAGGAGTCAAATCATTTACAGGCTTCAGAATATAGTATATTAAGTTTATCGCACATGTCTAATGCTGCTGGCATACCTTCCCTTTCTCTTATGGTACTTCCACATATATTTTCTTTATTACTTTATCATTGGGGACTTTGGAAGCCTGAAGATCTTGATCTACTTTTTTTAAATCATTCGTAATCAGGGGTATACGCTACTCCCTGTGGAATGTGAGGTTTATAGGGTTTTGATTGTGCTGTTAAAGTTCCATACATCCGTCTCTGGGCATTCAAACCAAACCTCTCCACTTGATACCATACCATCAAAAAGGCAGATGTATCAACCCTCATTCATCCTCAAATGTGTTTAAGATGATGAAGTATTCAAACTACCATAAGATCCATATTTTTTTAATAACATGCTTGCATCATTATTGTTTTATTTAATGGATTTATGTCCGTTTAACTTTTTGTTAAGTGTTGGAAACAATGACTCATTCATGAAATGCACCAACATGCTAATTAGTCAGTATGTTGATTTAAAAACTGCTTTCTTTTAAAATACTAATCGATTCCATAGACATAAATCAATACGCATTCTCTGTGAAACATTAGGGATTATATTTATTTGTCAAAATGATTAATGCTAAATTCTCAGGTATCTTTCTGTAATCCGAATCTGTTCCAATCTTGTAGATTGTTTTTTGCATCTAAACATTTTGTTAGTAAAATTTTATAAAATTGACATATTAACTCCACACAAGTTATAATACACTCTATAAAATTATATTCATTAAATAATTAATAAAGGGAATTTTATAAAAACAAATCCCAAGTTTTGTAAATAGACAATATCATTCCAAGCATGAAATCTTTTGTAACACACACACACACACATATATATATATATGCGTTTTCTCAATATTTTATTAAATATATATTTCATGTAAATCCTGGTTTGTTTTGAATTAGTATTTTCTAGTTAATATTTAGAACTATTTTCTTTAGCTAATAGCTTAGCATTAATAAATAACTGTAACAAATGTAATTCCTGGGCTACTCTTATCTCGATCATCATCATCAGTCTGATCTTATGCTCCACTACTTTGCTTCCTGGCCTGCAATTAAAATAATTGTGCTGTATCATCAAGATTGTTGTTCATTGGATCAGAGACTTGAAGAATAGGCAAATAGGGTAGAATTCAGGATTGCTTCAGACCTGTGTATCTCGAGCATGATCGGATTCAAGGTACTTTTGCTTAGGATTTGAGTCATGTTGAGTGAGCAGTCGTTTTTGACTGGTAAAATATTTAATAAATGATAATTAGGTTTCACATGATAGAAGTTCACCATTACTTGTATTGTCACCCAGTTCTGTGACTTTTGTTGCTCAAATGTTTATAAACTCCAAACAAAAAATCATTTTTCTTACTCATTAAACATTAATTAGTATCTTCTAATTGAGTAATATACCTAAAAATATTTGAAATAAGCAGCAGAAAAACACAGTATTTTTTTACACTCTAATTGTAAATATATGTAAATGTTGAATGTTATTAATAACTAAACAGATATCTAATTTGCATCTAGTTTGTTGTTTTTATTTATTTGTTTATGGTTTACTTGTTAATGGTACTTTTTTCTAAATTTAGTATATTAGACAGCAATAGCATTTCTTCATTAGACTCTCATAGGAAATCAATGAAAAAAAAAATGACAGCCATCAGATCAAACAGTCGATAAGTGATGAATTCCAATGTTTTACTCTATAACTAAGAAGAGCTAGATATTCATTTACTGACCAAACTTTAGTTGTTAATTAAGTTGACAATAGTCTAATTACCTAAAAGAAAAAATGCAAATAGTTTAGGTAGTTATTACCTTTTCCTAGGGGTTAACATTATGTAATAACAATATTAACACTACAACACTGGTTTACTGAGCACATGAAATACTCTCAATCCAAAACAGAACATAAAACTTTTGAAAAAAAAAACTTTTTACCTAAATTAATTTATATAAGCAAATTTGAAGCACTTCCCTCTTCTTCAGATGTTGCTGGCCTTGCCAGTGACAGTACTAGAATGGGATTCGAACCTGGACTTTTAGATTCTTAGTTATTAAATTTTAAGATAATGCTGTAACCAACTGAACCATCCTGCCAAAGACAACAGTCAGTAGAAATTTCATATACTTATTTATAAAGTTCCTCCCAATTTCTCCACTGTTTCATAAGAGCAAAGTCAATTAGTGGTTTCCATACATTATGTATAGTCACACTGGGTTGGCTTATGGGATTTTTGTCATTGTCATGTGAGCAACTTCTTTAAATTTTCTTCTTTGCACCTTTTCTCTATCCAATCTATTTGTATTTTCCCAATTAAACATATATTTATTGGTACAGATATGGTCTGCTACCTTAGATATATCTGTTTTCTCTCTTCTAATCATCAGTTTTGTTCTTGCAGTGCTTTTCAATGGGATGATTGGTCTCACCAATATATGTTTCTTCACATTCACATGGTATTTTATAGATGCAGTTTTTTCTTTTCAGCATTTCAAGTTAGACTTTGTAAATGTTAGCATTCCTCATAGTATGGTATGGCTCTGGAAAGCTGTTCTGATGTTACACTGGTGGCAGATTTTTCTTAATTTGTCTGCTATTTTTGGAATGTATACAGTACTAATAATTGTCTTTTCTCTTGATGGTTCTTTTTGTTGTCTATTTAACATTTTTTTAATAACAGCTGATGGATAACCATTTTACCTAAGAGTTTGTTCACCATTTGTTTTATATAGAATCTTTTCTTTTTCCAAATTGCTGGTTTCTGAACAAACATATTTTGCTTGTTCCATAGTGAGAGTATAACTCCTTGTTTGTGTTGCTGGTGTGATTGTATGTGTAAGTTAGGTATTTCCCTGTATGTGTAGGTTTACAGTAAATTGTAGTTTTGATTTTGTCATGAGAGAGTCTTGTCACAAGAACATCTAAGATTGCCAATTTTTCTTCTTGTTCTGATTCTATTGTGAATTTAATTGAAGAGGATATGTTGTTGACGTGTTTCCAGAAAGTTTGTAACTGTGATTTACCATGTGAACATGCAACAAATGTATCATCCACATAGTGAAGCCAAACTTTAAGTGGATATGGAATAGTTTTTATGGCTGTGGTTTCAAGTTCTTCCATGTTAATATCGCTATATCAAGGAAGACAATAGTGAGCCCATAGCCATTCATTGATTTTGTTGGAAGAATTCTGTGTTATATTGAAAGTAGGTTGTTTTTATGCAGAATGTTAATAGTTCCATTATACTATCAATAGGAAGAGCTGTTCTGGTCTGTAAACTATTATCATCATTTAATCTTTTTCTTACAATAAATGCGTCTTCACATGGTACATTCATGAATAAACTTTCTACATCAATGCTTATCATTAAGTCAGTTCTTTCAGTTTTCATGTTCTTGATTAATTCTACATAAGTGTCAAGAATACCTGACAAAGGATTGGGTCTTGTATGCCAAAGAATTTAGAACTTTGAGAAGAAATCTTGAAATTTTGGCAAGGTGAATTTCTAGATCTAACATGGAACATGATCCTTATGGATTTTAGGTAGGCCATAAAGATGAGGAGTTTTTCTGAAATATGATGTTATTTTATTTTTTTCTGAATCAGTGAAGTATCTGCGATGCTTTCTGAGTAATGCTTGTAACTTTGTTTTTGTACTCTGTATTGGATTTTTTGCCGCTTTTCTATACTGACTTGCTATGAGGAGCTTTTGTAATGCTGGTTTTTCACCAATTAACTTTTCTATGACATTATGTAAAATAGTGATATAGGTAGACATAATACCAAATTGTTTATAAATCTTATATACATCCTATTACAGTATATAAAGACAAATATAATTTTCACATTCCCCACTGAAGGGTTTTTCAATAACCTGTCAGAGAGAAAAAGCAAAGCAAAAGGTATTACTGTCCAGAATTTGACAATTCTCAGATAATAAGGATATGAACAGGCTTCCATCTTTTTTTCTTTACTTTACCAAATAGTTAATAAATAATTGTATTTTTATATTGGGCTATTTCTATCATCTAATATGCATATTGAATGTCTTTAGAAAAATTTAGCTTTATTTAAAAATTCCAAATACATCCAACATAAAATACAACTGGAACATCATCACAAGCCTTCAGGAAAACACAGTTAATAAATAATATTTCTTTATTAATATTAATGATTCAAAGAGTACCTGAAAAAATAAAAAAAAATAAAATGATTTTAAACTTGAAAAATTATTTAGAGTTTTCCTGCTCCAGATTTTAACACACATTGAAGACATATTAGGCCAAAAAAAAAAAAGCGTTGTTACTATACCAATGAGGCCCTCTAGAATTTTCATATATATGTCTCATAAATCAAACATCTTATGTTTAATAATTTTCTATTTTTCCTAATCTTGGTATACCTGATCAAGAAAAAACACATTAAAACAAAATTCTTTTTATTAAATTAGTATTCCTGGAATCACTTAAAAATGCAAATACAACAAAGGGAATTTGCATCTGATATAAAATGCGCTGCTCTACTCCTGATGTCAATAAATGGATACCTGCGTTGTTTGGTGCAGCCTTAGAGTGGAGTTCATGGTACATGGATCTCATCCACTTCCGGTACTTGAACTTTTTATAAACTTCTGATTACCATTATTTAATGATTCTAAATTTGGATGTTGAGTGTAATGGCGGACCTGTTGGACTTTTGTTTTCCCGTTTTTTATTTCTGGTAATACTGAATCTATTAGAATTCTGATATTGTTTTTCTAAATGAAGATCGTTTTAAAATATCGATAAAATAATGATTTAAATTAGTCTATAAAGTATAAAATTAAAGTTTAAAGATAAAATAGTGACTGAAAAGATAATAACATTTTGCAATATATATTATTAAATAAATTTAAAGGACTTCATTTTTTCGCTCAACGATTTTTTTTTTAAACTTGATAAATTTTACGCTTTCGATTTAAAGTCTTTATATATTTTTATAACTTTCAGTAATTATTAAGTATTTACATTCTTTTTCTCCTATTTCAATTCATTTTTTTTTCAAAATAGGTAATTGCTTTGAACAATCTATTAATGTCGACAGATTTAGTCAATGTGAGAGTTTATTTTATGAACTATACTATGAAGGAGAATGAGCTATTTTAGAATTTCTCACTGTGAAATTAGTTCTTTTCTTTCGAATATAATCTTCAATTTAAAGTTTTAAATGATAAGTAAAATGTAATTTCGTTTTCTTGTTAAGCTTTCTTTGAATAAAAGAATGTGTATTTCGTGAAGGTATTAGCATTATAAATAAAGACATTATATGAAAAAAAAAGGCGTTTCAGTTAAAGTAATACGATTCTTCTACTAAGCCGGTGATACATTTGATCACCTTAGTAGCAATCTATCAATGTTTTCTAATGTTTAACACAATTGACTTTACTGTCTTATATTTACAAAGCAAGAACAATAAACACATGATCTAGGATTTAAACATATAGTGAATAGAATGTGGAAATTGTAAATTTTTTATTTCAAAATAATTAGTGCATAGCAAACTAACTAACTATCTAATTGTTGGTCAGTAATAGAATATCTAAAAATTCTTAGCTTGGAAGAAAAAAAAAAGAAAATCATTAAAAGTTTCACCACTAAGTAGTTTGCAAGCCTAAAGAGTAATATATTTTCGCGCTTTTTTTCTTTGAAGCACAGTTGGAGAAGACTTTTCCTATAGCTATTTAAAGGCTTATTTAAACACACACATATATATATATATATATATGCCCGTATATATAATAATTAAATACAAATGTATTGTCTATACTGACCTAATGTAATTAGCAGAGATTTGAACTCGGGCTTTCAAATTTTTTATAGCTATCCTCTCCATCTTAACCAATACTCATGACACATATGTGAAAAAGATAAATCTCCAATGTATGTAAATCTGCACTCATCTTTTACACATATATGTAATTAGTGTTCAGTTTATATTGAAATTTTTATGGACAGAAGTCATGAGAAAACAAGCCTACACTAAAGTGGGCAGAGCAATACTGGTACATGCATGTAAGTGTCTCATTATTATCTACCACTAACATAAAGTAAGGGGTTAACAAATAATATGTAAGTAAAATGAGAAATCATCAACATATTTACCACAACAAACACATGATTATAAGCAGTAATACCAATAATAAAAAGAAAGGCATTGGGATAACAATTAAATGACAAATCATAATCCACATCTACTCATATTTATAATGTATATAGTAAAGCATAATCAAGGGACCAATACAAATGTATGCATGAAAGATAAAGCATTAGTTAATTTAAAGTTATGATAATAATAATATCAAATATTCCACCAATGCAAAGCAAAATATTAAATATATTAAAGTAGCCAGTCTACTATTACATATATTTATAAAATATGCATAAATTATTCACTGCGCTCCCTCAAAATAATGTAAATATGAATATAATTATTTATATACATCACCTTTAAGTACATGATTATATCTGTTAAATATACCAAATAAAGTAAAAAATAAATTAGATTAACAAAATGTTGAAAGCTAATATTTCAAATGAAATAATAATAAAAAATAAAATAAAAAAAATCTTTTAAATAATTGTCTTCCTTTCTCGGAGTGAAAATGATTTTTCCTAATTGCAGATTTGATCTCTTTGATGATAACTTATTCTGTTTTTTATTTAAGAGGACATTTCAAGAACAATTTCAAATGATCACATATATATCCTCACTAGGAGATTGGAGATTTCCATAATAATGAATTTGCATTTGATAAAACAGTACAGTAGGAAGCAATTTTTCTTGGAAATATTGTTGACTTTATAATAGAAGAAGCTTTTTCTCAGCATGTTACACCTTTGCTATGATCAAAGTGAGTGTTCCCATTAAAGAACAAATTGAATTTACCTACAATGAAAATGTATATTAAAGTTGCACAGGAAAAAAGGGGTTCTATATTTTATATAGGCAAACTCTAATTAGATAGGTAAGTTATAAATGCATAAACAGAAATGAGTTATATTAAATATGTTGGAAATATATATATTAGAGCAGGCATATAAATATAACAAGTTCATTATAAACTAATATGTATATCCAAATATAATTATTTTCCAGAATAAGATACTATAAAGTAAAGCATATATCTGAATACTCTGTAAAATTAGCAAGTTATAATAAATATAAATCTTTAATCACATTTTATAATGAGCTATAAACACCTTGACTATAGATTAATCAAATAAAATCAATATAATTCACGGCACAATACCACAGTCAATTTCTAATTTCAAATAAAACATTATAATAGGATGAAATAAAATTGAAAAGTTCACAAGATAATAAACATAGAATTGCACCATTCAAGTTTCAGCTCCTGTCACCACAGAAAAGTTGTTTTCTTTTCCTCCATTTGTAGAAAATTAAAGAGATTAAAATAAAATAATACAACTTGAAAAGTTGATTGCTCAGATAAGTTTTCATTTTAGCTGCAAATACTGCTTGGTTTGTCAAAACAATTAAAACTTAATTAACATGATTATAGAATTTGGCAAACAAAATAATATTAATGTGACCAATTTATGGTGATGATGAAGAACCATTATGGTTTTAAAACAGCTCCTTTTATACTCATTTTTAGAGTAACATGTGATTCAAATTATGCAGGTATTACAATTGACAGGAATCTAGAACATTTGCACCAAAAAAGATTTACATACAGTTTAAATAAATACAGAGAAAAGTGATTTTAAGTTTTTTTTAAAAAGAACAATTATTTATTAATTAAGACATTTGAAATTAAAGTTATCTAACTTTTTATAGTAACAACAAAAAAAAAACTTCTTTTATTTTATTTTTTTTTTTTTTAAAGAGTTTAACAACAGATACATTTATGAAAGTTAGTCTTAACTTTTCACAATCCATGTTTGGGAAGATAGCAACTCTGGTATTGACATATTTTTAAATAAAAAAAAATGCAATTATATAATTTTAAATACAAAAATAGAACATTAAGTAACACAATTAAGTTATTAAAGATAACACCAGCAAACCTTTTAGAATTACAAATATATAAAAAGTTAAGATACTAAATTGTACCTATGTTTATTGTCCACACAAAATAAATGGTCACAATATATGTAATATAATTTATTTTAATCAAGAAGGCAGGAAAGGTTTTTAAGGAAAAAAAAAGGAAATGGAATAGGTGAAAGGAATGAAGATGGGAAAAAAGAGAAAGAAGTAGAGAGAGAGAGAGAAAGAGAGAGAGAGAGAGAGAGAGAGAGAGAGAGAGAGAGAAAGTAGAGAAAAAATGGGTAAAGAAGAAAAATGGGATGAGGGGTGAGAGGGAAATAATGAAGAAAAAGGAGAGAGGAGGAGAAATGAAAAAATGGGAAATATATACAGAGAATAAAAAAGAAAAAAAAAGGAAGAAAGAGATAAATATATAAAAATAATTGTCTTTATTTCTAAAAAGGAATATATATGATTTAACAAATTACACTCTAAGAATAAAATTGTAGTATAAGTTTCATGATTTTAAACGTATTCAGTAAACTTTCAGTCATAATTAACTCATTAAAAAAACTAGAAAATAAAATATACTTTTCATTGAAATTATTTTAAAAATAGGTAAAAATGTCACTTTGTTGTTAAAATTACTAAAATGATTGAAAAATTCAAAATAGAACTGTTCATTAAAATTTTCAACTTTTGTAAAATTATTTTCAAACTCATTAGTTTTTAAAGGCTTTAGGTTGAAATATATCTATTCTTTAAAAACTAAATACAGATTATCCAAATTATCTGGAATTTTCAGATTTAGTTATTTTGAAGAAAAAATTGAAAATCATTTCTGTAAAACTAATTTCAATAAATTTATATTTTATGAGAGCAGAAAATGAAAAGTGGAATAATTAATATTTATCTTAATTAGTTGATTTTAATTATAAAAAAAATAACGAAAAATTAAAATTATTTGGAGTACTATTTTAATATTATATTTAAAGTAAACATGATTTTGATTTTAAAAAAATTTTTAATCTTTATATTTCATTTGTTTTGACCTATGCTTTTGATACTGATTTTAAATTTCAAAATAAAATAAAATTGACAAATTGCACAGAAAGAAGACAAAATAAAAAAAAAAGCAATGAATTAATTTACTGGCTTCAATGTCAAAATGAAGAAAGTTAAATAAAAGTAAGCTGGAAATATGCCAAAAGATGATAACTGATTGCCAAAAACAACTTTTAACTGGATGCCAAAAAAAAAAAAAAAAAACACCCAGACCTACTGTGAAGGAGAGGATAAAATAAAAAAACTTTTCTGAATCTTCATGGAAATAAAATGTAAAAAATCTTGATAAACTGTTAAGAGATTCTTATCTTGCAGTGTGATGTTAGTGACTTAATATAATGATGACTAATATATATAAATTTTTTAGGAACCATGAAATTAAACAACTCATCTTATGTCAAAATACAACTGCTTTAAGCAGGCAAAAATGAAACTACTTTCAGCTACTCCTTGAGTTTTTATTATAATGATTAAGTATAGACAATGACATTAGCAAGATACATCATTAAATTCACAAAGATATTTTTAGTCTGATTTATATTGGCTTTAGGTAATATTCATTTAATAGAATCTATAAGTTTTTAAATACCCTAAATATGTAATTATATAATTATATTATATTAATTACTATGCAATATTTTTAGAACCTGATGAAGTCTCCTAATGCTTTCTATATTAAATTTAATTAAATATTTAATTTGACATCATTATTTGATAATTAAACAAATAAACATGAAAACACTTTGCTTTCTAGGTTCTTATTTTCTTCTGCTTAAATAAAGTCAAAAAACTACGGAGAGACTTTCTTTTCAAAATTTTTTATTGATATACAATATATAACTTCACAAATAAATATAAATAGCCGACGTTTCGTCCATTTTTTAAAATTAATGATATGGACTTTATCAAGGTTCTATAAAACAGAGAAAAAATATATAATAAATAAGAAAACAAGACAATAAAATAAAATAAAACAAATAAAAAATAATAATAATAACAAAATAAAATACCTATAAATCAAAAAATGGAAAAATTGTATATCACAACATTTCCTTATATAGTGAGAAATTTTTTATACCAAAAGGAAAAAATATCTATACAAAAACAGTCAATTTTTTTTGCACAAATATATAAGCTATTTTAACATCTTATTTAAAACAGGATTTAAATGTTCTATATAAATACTCTCTTTGTTAAATCTTTCATAGTAATTACCAATACATTCCAAAGGTCGGATTTCATAGTCTTTATGTCCTGTTTCCAATTTATGACAAAAGATAGCAGATTTCTTATCAATTATATGCTGATATAGTCTGGTTTTTAATTTATTTTTGCTTGTTCCAATATAGAATACATTGTTTTTGCAGTTCAAACATTTAATTAAATACACTGAATTCATAGCTTCAAGCATATTAAATTCTTTATGATTAATCAAAGATCTTAAGTTCTCTTTTTTGTATACAGGTTTTATATTTATACAGTATTTTTTATTAATTTTATTTAACAATTCATTTAATTTCAAAAATACAAATTTAGATACCTTAAAACCAATATAAATATTATTATCTATAAAAATTTTATTTTTGTATTTACTGTTACCATTATGTTCTTTTATTGTTCGTTATTTATATTTTATTTTATTTTATTTTTATAAACATTCATATAAATATTATTTTTATTTTATTCAAATTTTTGTAGAAAACAAATAATTTACAATTTATATGGATTCATTTATTATACACTCCTTTTTATATAATTTAATTCTTTATCCAAACTATATTCATTTGAACATAATTTAAATGCTCTCATTATTCTATTGTTTATGATATTAATTTGCATTTAAAATAATATCGAATTTCAGTTGTAAAATTCCAGTATACATTTTTTTCTATAAACTTCAGTTTCTATTCTAATTCTATTATTTTTATAAAATTTATAAATCTTTACATCCATATATTCAATACTATTATTATTTTCTTTATCTAAAGTAAACCTAATATTATCTATTCTATTATTAATAAAATTCCAAAATTTAATTGATTTATTCAAATTACCATTAAATATCATGAAATAATCATCTACATAACATACATAAAACATAGGTTTATGACAAACATTAAAAAAATTCTTTTCAAAATTGCACATATAAATATCTGCTAAAAATCCACTTAAACAATTTCCCATATTTAATCCTTTTATCTGTTTATAGTATTTGTCACCGAATTTAAAAAATAAATCCTTACAACATAACATAAGAATGTCATGCAACAAAGGAATATCCATTTTGATATTTTTATTTTTATCTTCAATGTACATCTCCAAAAAACAATCAATTGCTTTTTCACAATTTGTACACAAATATAAATTGTGAAAAAGCAATTGATTGTTTTTTGGAGATGTACATTGAAGATAAAAATAAAAATATCAAAATGGATATTCCTTTGTTGCATGACATTCTTATGTTATGTTGTAAGGATTTATTTTTTAAATTCGGTGACAAATACTATAAACAGATAAAAGGATTAAATATGGGAAATTGTTTAAGTGGATTTTTAGCAGATATTTATATGTGCAATTTTGAAAAGAATTTTTTTAATGTTTGTCATAAACCTATGTTTTATGTACGTTATGTAGATGATTATTTCATGATATTTAATGGTAATTTGAATAAATCAATTAAATTTTGGAATTTTATTAATAATAGAATAGATAATATTAGGTTTACTTTAGATAAAGAAAATAATAATAGTATTGAATATATGGATGTAAAGATTTATAAATTTTATAAAAATAATAGAATTAGAATAGAAACTGAAGTTTATAGAAAAAAAATGTATACTGGAATTTTAACAAACTGGAATTCCGATATTGATTTTAAATGCAAAATTAATATCATAAACAATAGAATAATGAGAGCATTTAAATTATGTTCAAATGAATATAGTTTGGATAAAGAATTAAATTATATAAAAAGGGAGTGTATAATAAATGAGTATCCATATAGAATTGTAAATTATTTGTTTTCTACAAAAAATTTGAATAAAATTAAAAATAATATTTATATGAATGTTTATAAAAATAAAAATAAAAATATAAATAACGAAACAGTAAAAGAACATAATGGTAACAGTAAATACAAAAATAAAATTTTTATAAATAGTAATATTTATATTGGTTTTAAGGTATCTAAATTTGTATTTTTGAAATTAAATGAATTGTTAAATAAAATTAATAAAAAATACTGTATAAATATAAAACCTGTATACAAAAAAAAAGAGAACTTTAAGATCTTTGATTAATCATAAAGAATTTAATATGCTTGAAGCTATGAATTCAGTATATTTAATTAAATGTTTGAACTGCAAAAACAATGTATTCTATATTGGAACAAGCAAAAATAAATTAAAAACCAGACTATATCAGCATATAATTGATAAGAAATCTGCTATCTTTTGTCATAAATTGGAAACAGGACATAAAGACTATGAAATCCGACCTTTGGAATGTATTGGTAATTACTATGAAAGATTTAACAAAGAGAGTATTTATATAGAACATTTAAATCCTGTTTTAAATAAGATGTTAAAATAGCTTATATATTTGTGCAAAAAAATTGACTGTTTTTGTATAGATATTTTTTCCTTTTGGTATAAAAAATTTCTCACTATATAAGGAAATGTTGTGATATACAATTTTTCCATTTTTTGATTTATAGGTATTTTATTTTGTTATTATTATTATTTTTTTATTTGTTTTATTTTATTTTATTGTCTTGTTTTCTTATTTATTATATATTTTTTCTCTGTTTTATAGAACCTTGATAAAGTCCATATCATTAATTTTAAAAAATGGACGAAACGTCGGCTATTTATATTTATTTGTGAAGTTATATATTGTATATCAATAAAAAATTTTGAAAAGAAAGTCTCTCCGTAGTTTTTTGACTTTATAATAACTTGATAATACATTTGAAAAGAAAAAAGAAGAAGAAGAAGTTTATTCTGCTTAAATAATTGGATGACAAAGCTAAGATGTTTAATTTAACTTAATATAGATGGGAGTAGAAGGCTTCATTGATTCCTAAAATTATTACATTAATTAATTGACCATACCTAATTCTAATTACACTATTATACATTAAAACAATATTTTTGTTTATTTATAAATTGTAACACATACCTATCTACCTGCCTGCCTGCATACTTATCTACTTAGCTATCTATTGATCAGTCTATCTGCCTGTCTGTTTGCTTGCCTCTCTGCCTATTTGATTATCTATGTATTTATCTATCTATGCATCTATGCAACTATCTATCTTAATATTCTTTTATCGAAAGATTACTACTTGTTATTTTGAATTTAACCAATATTAATATCAATCACAGATCTTTATTTGTTTTTTTAGCAATGCATTATACACTTATTTTAATTCATAACTGTTCTGATTGTCCCAGAAATCTTCATCAGACCTTTCACTCCTAAATTAAACTACCTGAAGGTTAATTTAAAAGGCAATCCAAAACATTATGATAGTAAAATGAGTGTATAATGCATTGTAAAAAATGAATAAAGAAAGGAGATTGATATTAATATTGGTTAAATTGGGCAATGCAATAAAGAAAAATTATTTTTGAATTTACAGCAATAAATAGCATGGACTACATAGTCTTATTAGAAGAGAGAAACAAACCTCCAATCATGTGCTTTTACCAATTTATGTGCACTCATCTGTGAGCATTAGTTTGAAAAGCATAAGTATAAATTCTATGTATTTTTAATCACAGGTAATTAAAAATGAGATTCTACATCTCTTCTGCTACAGAATGAATAAGTTAGCACAATTTATTTAAAAATTTATAATTCAAGCAAAGCCCTGATTTCATCACAGTGAGCAAAAAGTGGCTTATATATAGATAAAATCTAAACATAAGCATACACTTACACTTTTCAAACTGATGCTCATGAGTGAGTACACATACATTTGCAAAAGTGCATGGTCAGAGGTTTATCCCTTCCTTATATTATCTTGTTATATGTTAATTTTTTGCTTATTCATTTATTATAATTATTAACAGTATACCTTTCTCTTGCTAAATAATTACAATTTGATTTATTTATATATTTATTTTCCATCTGTCTAATTATTAACTGAATATCTAGGAAAAATATTTATAATGAATTTAACTTACATTTTCCACTATTAATATATTGTGCCAGTCCTTCCAAAGACAATTCATTAAGCAAACGTTCTTGTTGAAGTTCATCCCCTTTGTCAAAAACTTCTACTGTAATAGGAACCATATTATTTACTAAAAAAGTACAAAATAAAACATTAATAAGATTTCATTTTATTTTATATATCTATATTAAAAAATTTAATATTTAGGAAAAAAGAATATGACTTATTTAAAGTGTTTACAATTACTTTGTGTGTGCAATTTAATCAAAAGCAACAAAGGAATATGTAAATGTAACAAACTCTTCAATACTAGATATAAAGTCATTAATAAAAATCAAATGATTAGTTGCTCAGGTGGTCATAATAATATTATAGCACAAGTTGAGTTTTAATCTAAAACTTTTAATCTCAAATCTGTTAGCCAGTGGTTGCATTAAATTATACAGACAACAACATGTAAAACAACTCATGGACTGTTTTGGTTAATTTTTCCTTATTTTTTCTTCCGTTGTGTTTTTTAAGAAAAAAAATCATCATCAAAACTTTATGCTTAAGATAAATTTTGTTTAAAAGTATAAGTTCAAATAATGAAACTAATCTAAAACAATATCTTTTTAAACAAATGTATTTAATAAAAGAAAACGTATTCTTTCAAGTTTTTGTTTTAGATAAATTTCATTAAAATCATAAGAATTAAAAATAAAAATAATCTTAAAAATGGCAATCCACACTATAATAATATCTAATGCAGGCTATAATAATCAATAGAGCTACAAGGTTGTGCATTTTAGTACCCAAACAATGCTTTCTCATCCAATATCTCCGGACTAGTTAGCTTCTATTTTGTCATGTGATGTTTAATGGCTTAAATCTTAATCAAATTCAACTTTTCAACTAAAAATATGATAATAAAGTTATTTACAATATATTATTTTTTTGAAAACATAATGAAAAAAATTGAATAAATTCAAATATATATATTTTTCTAATAAGCAATTTGCCTTTTCTTCCTTAATATATTAATTATTACTGATATTTAAGGCACAATAGTTATAATTATAATCTTAACTGTTAAACAGTTTTTAGGCATGAAAGTGGCTAAAAATTTAATTTTCATTAAACGTTTTTATTGTTAATAATTTAAACAGATTCCGACATTTCAACATCAATGGGAATTTTTCAGCTTAAGTTCATATACACAAAAGACTGAAATTATGTACTAGACATTATTTTTTCCAAACATTTTTTTGAGAATTCTTGTTGTTTCATAATAATTTTACGATCTCATTTTAAACAGGGGCTTTTTTCCAGCAATCTTTCTATTTGTTGTTTTGAGTAAAAATTGTTCTGATTAATTAATTATTATTATTTTTTAATTATTTCCCTGATTTATCCCATTGAATTTTATACTTTATTAAAATATGTCTGCTGCCAGTTTGATATTTTATTCAAATTTTTCCTCTCTCTTTTCATTTCATCACAGTTATTTTGTATTAATTGAAAAAACTCAATATTTAACAATTATAAGTAATAAAAAAGATGTAGTGTCTTATTTAAATAAAAGAGTATAATTTAAATATAATATATTAATGTAAATTAGATTATAAATAAATGACCTCAGGACAAGAATTCTCCAATTGCTTCTCATAGAAGTATAGGGAAGAAGGCAATATTCACTAGGTTTATTATTTGCTAAAAGATGAGAGTTTAAGCAGTTTTCCATCCTTGACCTCTATAATTAAGAATAGTTAGATACCCATTTATCAATTAATATTGATAATTAGCTGGATTGAGTGCAGATCAACTACTTAAAAAAGCAGTCCTTATTTTGTTGCATTTTTAAAGATTATTCAGCCAGAATTTGTACTCAGATTACAGACATAATCTTTCTATTAAATTTATTAAACTTCAATTTTAATTAGTTTAGCTAATAATTAGTTAAAACAAGCAATAGATATTAGAAAAAGCAGCTTATATAAATGATGGTTATTTGATAATGATCTTCCAAACATAATCCATTGTTATAAGAACAACCTTTTACACCTAATATTAATTAAGTTATGCAAGCTTTACAATAAAAAAGACTTTAAATTAATTATGAAGTTAAAGCATTTATTTTAATTTAGCATAAAAATAAAAGTTTTATTAAAAAAGAAATTTGTTACCAAAAATTACATAGAGAAAATGTGACATCTTCAGGCTAAGAATTATAGTTGAAGGCATGTAAAGTGGATTGCTTAAGTATTCATACTTCCATTTTGGATTGAGATTTTTTTAAAGAACATTATAATTTTTTCTATAATTAAATATATTCTTACACAAACAAAACACACAGTAAACAGAGCATAAATGGTAACATTATGTAGATTAAAATGATTGAAAATATTAGCTAGATATTAGATTTATTAAATATTTTTAAACTCATTTAAAGCTATATATTTTTGAAGTAAATGTTTCACTGCCCTACAAATAATATGTGAGAGGTCTCAGACTTCTGTTTAAACCTTATGAAATCTGATGTTTTCTATTGATCTACCTGGTGAAAGTTTTTGAAAATGCACTTTTCTGTTCATATTAAATCTTTATTTTATATTAAAACTCAATAAACTGGACTTGGTTTCTTTTTAATTTAATTTACAAATGAATATTCTAAAAAATCACATTTGATTACTTTAAATATTTACAAACTGATCTGTAAATAAAACAATCTACTATAAACATCATCACATGCCTTCTATTTGAAAATTTAACAAGTTTCTTTATAATAATTACAATATTTAAAAAGATTTTAATGCCACATTGATTCTAACAGATAATGATATAATAGATAATGTAGTTTTTTATTTTATTATTGTCAAGTTTATTAACTTTTATTTTTAAAAATAAAAAATTAATAAATAAATTGAAAGTTTATATTATATTTCTTTTTGATTTAAATAATACTCAACCAATTCATGTGTAAAAATAATCAAAAATATTTTATAAACAAGTAATAAATCATATTATATTTATACTAAAATCTTTGCATGAAAAGTAGATCAGAAGAAAGTATATTTCAGAAGGCATTTTCTTATGTTGGTAAACATAAAAGTATCCCTCAGATCTAAGCCTACTGTAAGTAACATAGTGACCTCTTCAGATTTTTTCAAATAAAAAATCAATAAAAGCATGTTGAAAAATTCTATGTTATAAAAAAACTGGAGGCCATTATCACTTATGATAATGTTAATACAACATTCTAAAGCTACAAAAGTATCACACTTTTTGATGTAAACAAGGATGTTTCCTAACACAGATGATAATTATCAAGTTAATTGATCCCAGATAAATTGCATACAAATTGAATTTACAAAAAGAAAAACAAATTCTTGTATAAATAATGCTAAAAATATGTAACTAATCCCATGGCATAAAGACATTGTTGTATTTAATTTTTATATGGATATAAAATAATCTTAATGCATGAATATTAATATTGCACTAAACTGTGCATATATTTATTTAATAATAAAGATATGGAGTAATTTAAACAGGCAAAACTCACTATATGTATTGCCACTCACAGCTAGCTAGAGTAATCAATGAATTCCAGAAGGCTTGTGCATAAAAATCCCCATCTAGTGCTTACTCATCTAATATCCCCAGACTAGTTTCTGGTTTGTGGCCTTCATCAGTGAGGAATCTTGGATCTGAGAGCACTGCACCTAGATCTTAGGATGTAATGCAACCCTCTAGCAGCCACCTAAAATGGTGCTCATGTGATGTTTATTGGCTTAAACCAATCCTGCCTAATAGGATAGTGGTGGCTATGGTTATTAAAGAACTAAAAACACCAAAATGTATAGGTACTGAAATGAGTTCAGACCTATATGACTATATAAGATAATGAGCTTAGATTGAAGGTATTAAGATATTTTCAATTTAAGACTCATAGTTTTGTAGTTAAGTGGAGATAAAAAGTGGCTGCTAGAGGGTTGGATTAGATCCTAAGATCTAGGTGCAGTGCTATCAGATCCAAGGCTCCTCACTGATGAAGGCCACAAGCCAGAAACTAATCTGGGGATATTGGATGGTAGGCATTATATGGGAGTTTATGCACAAGTCTCCTGGCATCCATTGATTATTCTAGCTTGCTGTGGGTAGCAATATGTACAGTGAGTTTTACATGTTTTAATAACAGTTATAAGCAAGCATAAGAAATAATGATCATGTGATATGGAGTAAATAAGAACAAATATTAAAATTGATACAAAAATATTTTTAAAAATGTTATGAATTAGTCAAGCATTGGTGGTGGAGTGGTCAGCACAGCCACTTTACAAACAGTTGTCCCAGGTTTGCAGGTTCACTTCCCTACAGATGCTTTGACACATGAAAAAAGAAAAAAATATTATGAATTAACAAATACAAAGTTAACATTTACTTCTCCTGTCACTTTTACTAACTTTTGAAAAACAAAACTTTATCATTTATTTATTCACTCTTTTCCATGCTCACCTCACAGTTTGTTTTCACACTAAATCCACATTTTTTTTTAGCAATATGATTTTTTTTAAAAAAAATTAAAAAGAAAACTGATAATACAATATTTTTTAGGATTTTTACATTTTTTCTTTTTTAAAAAATCATAGTAGAATACTACCATCAATGTTTTATTTTATAATGCTTTCAGTAGAAAAAAAGTTTGTTTTGTCTTAACCATAATTTTCTGAAAATTGTTTTATAATATAATATTAGTTTAACAGAGATTTATTTCATTAAATTATTTCCAATTTAAATTGAGAGGGGGGGGAAGAGCAAATTAAATATTATTTGAAAAAAACATTACTTAAATTTGTTAAGCAATTAAATGATATCTTTTTTAATTACACTTTCAATAACTTTTTAATGGAATTATGATTTTTATTTTATGATTTTAAATACACTATTTTCCTTTTAAATCATTAGTGAACATTTTTACTTATAAATTCTAATGCTCCTTCCTCTGCCAGCTCCCTCTTTCGTTTTTAATTTATTTTGGCATTTTATTCTATTTCTTTTAAAGCTGATACAATGTGAAATAACTTATTTTGTAAACTTCCTGTCTATGAAGATTCTGCTTAGTAAAGCAGAGAGAAATTTTATCACGACTTTAAATGAGTAATTATGGTTTCAAAAATATGTATATTGCCATGAAAAACAAAAGCATTTGCAATAAATTTAGATGGAAATTATTGGTTTAATAATTATGTAAAACATTAAAGAACAGTTACTGATTAAATTGAAACCAATATAATTATTTTATAGCTTGAAATATGTAATTAGACAACAGATTTCTTAAGAAGTAGTCATTTTTATTGCAATGCATTAGCATGCTTTTCAACACAACCGTGGATAATATAAACATTATTATTATTTTTATTTATGTACAACATGATTATGGCATAAGCATATTAAAATATATTTTTATTACAAAATAAATGTATCTGTAAGCCCATGAGATTTTTACCTTATAGATATATACTTTTTACATAAATTTATAACTACCTTATTTTTAGCAAACAGTTATTTACAACAATTCATATATATTTAAAAAGTATTAAGCATTGTTTATTATATAAAATTTATTATATTTCTTTTAATCTCAGATTTTTTTATGGAATTTTTTAAAATTAAAATATATTTGTATTACTCTTTCTATAAGTACGTGATAATGTCCACTATCTAATTGTTTCTTTATTTTTATTCACATGTCACAATCTTTTATCTTTAAAAACAAAAACTAACTGTTGCACTTAAATTTAAAATGTATAGATTATTATATTTGTTGTAATTTTTAATGATAATGAGATCATGATGTGCGAATAGAAAAAATAAACAGATAAAAGATGAGGCTTGTTGCGTTTCTATAATGAGTAATGAAAATAATATTTTAACTTTAATGAACTTACGACTTTATTATTATATTTTTAAAATCTCACCTTAAATAAAATTTTATTAATACCTTTATTATATATCGATAGCTTGTCCAAATCTCACTTCCATACAATAAATTAGATAAAATAATGCTCCAAATATAATCAGTTTAGATGCAGTAATTAATAATAATAACTACAATAATAAGAACAGCATAACAAATTTTAAAGCATTCATTTTATCACAAGATAAATTAATTATAAATAAAATATAAAAGTGTATGATAACAATATAAATAAAATTTTTAGTAAAAAAAAAGAAAATATGAAATCTATAACATAAGTTTTAACAAATTAAATAAAAGTAATATTATATAACAAATTTACTAAACTAAATTACTATCAATTAAAATTGTTAACGAACTTATAAAAAAAGAACCCAAATTAAATAAAAAGAAGAAATAAATTGATTTATTAAGTGTTGTCATTTATTATGCATCCATTAAAAAAATAAAAATGAATTTCTGAATTTAACCAAATTTGATATTTTTAAATACTGAATTCTGTAATTCAAGAAATGTAAAATATATTATAATTTTAAGTTGAAAGTCTTTTCTAATGCACTCTTTTAGTGCACAGTGACCCTAGCAGCCCCTGTTCAGAAGGTTAGAGTTTCAACAGTTTGCCCAGACTCTGTACACATATGGATCTTAGACCATTCATTCTGCCATTTTATTATCATTAAAAAGATGGATGTATTTTTTTTCTAGGATGAAATTTGAATTTCTTACAATTTTTTTTTTTCTAAAATAAATTTTTATTTTTTTTCCTTATTTTTTAGTTTTACTAACCATAAAGCTTTTTTTTATGACTGAATTGCATTCTCTTATCACTTGATATGAATATGGATTTGGTGATGCCTGTGTTTATAAGCCTTCTTTTTCTAGAAGCTCATTTTCATGGCAGTTCAGATTTGGAAGCTGCAATGTCAAAAAAAAAAAAAAAGATTTGGAAGCTGCAATGTCAAAAAAATTTACTGGAGTCATTTTTTATCTACAAAGATAACCATGGTAACCACATCTAATGCCATCATGACTGGATTCAAATTTGAAATGGATGGTAACAACCAGGAATCAGTGAGTATTCAACAAGTTTTATTACTTATTTTTTATTGCTTATTTTTTAATATAATTAAATATATGTAGAAAACAATAAATAAGCTACAGAATTTTAGGCAATTTACATTGCAATGATATAAAAACATACACATCCAGACTCAATCATATACATATATTTAATACAAAAGGAAAGATATATTATTATTTTATTTATATGCTTATTTGATTATTGCATGATTACAGTAGTGTTGTATTCATTTGTTATAATTTTTTAATAATCTCTTGAACACAGACTTTCACACACCCTCAGTCATTCACTCTCAAACATCATAATCAGTGCTAATAATAATTTTTTTATTTTGTTTATTATATTTTTTCATAAATTACAATTTATTAAAGTTCTCTTTGCATAATATGCACTGTTCTTACTGTTATTTTTTTTTGCTCTCACTAAAACCAAACATTTATAACAGATCCCCTGCATGGAAGGACTAGCAAATACCCTGCTTGGAAGGATAAGATCTGAGTCTGCTCATAAAAATAAGTCACCAATCACACAGTTTTTATAATTTTTACTATAAGAAATAATCTCAGGTATGACAAGTTAGATATCAATTTTTTCAGCATTTTATGACAAATGTGATAAAGCTATATATGAATTTGTTATTTTAAGATTTAACTTTCAAGATTTAGAATTTGTAAACCAATGTAAAAATAAACATATTTAAAAGTATTATACGGCTCTTTTTTCTTAATTTTTTGAGGTAATGACTATTTTATCAGATTTATTACATTCCTCCATATTTTCTAGTATATACTTTTATATTTACTGTATTCAAACAGAAGATATGTTATAAATTATATTTGTTGTAATTTTTTTTAAAATTAAAGATGACGGCTTAGGACTTTAAAGATTATATTTCTGAGTTTAATAATAATAAAAAATCATTTCATAAATCTCATTTTTAATTAAAAATCAAATAAAATTTATTGATTCTGATTATTTTAGTAATGTCTACAACTTTTATTAATTTTGAATATTCACCTTTTTAAAAATTACTTTTAATTTTTTTATGAAATCTAGCTTCATGATAAAAACCTCTTAATAAATCCTCTATAATTAAAGCGATCGTTTTTTGTTAAATGCTAATCTCTGAAAGCAAATTTATTAGTTTTCAACATTAAGAACACAATTAAGCTTACAGAAAATCAAATGAAATTTTAACTACCTTTCTAACGTACATTACTGCTTTCAGAGTTATTGAAACAGCCAATAAATGACTTATTTTAAATTCCGAACATCAAAAACTAAAGCAATTAGGAATTCTAAAATTAAAACCAGCCTTACGTAAAATAATGAGGGGAGAAAAGCATTTCTGACTAATTCAAACTGAAAAATTAAATTATAGCAGGAACTTATTTCGACAATGCTATCCTTTAAGATTTCAATTTAATTATGAAAGAGAAAAAGGCTTTGAATTTTTTTCAAAAAAGCAGTGTAATAATAAAGCTCTTAGCAACTAATACAAAAATCATAGATTCAAGTTTATTAATTAATTATATAAATGAATATTTAAATAAAAATAATTAATAATAAATTAAATTCATATGTGTAACGGTTAAATGGTTTGATAAAGTTCTTACACGTTTATGGGTCCTAATGGCAATCTGAAATTCCTGATACCTAGGATGAAACTAAATAGAAATAAAATGTCTTAATAAGTACTTGGGAGTTCTCTTTAAACAGTTAACTATAGGAGTGTTAGAAAAAAAATTCTTCAAATTTATTTTATCAGATATGCAAAACATTTTTACTTTTATAATCTAGAATGTGTGGAATTTGAATCAAGAAAATGTTGGTGTACTGACATTTTAAGAATTAATGAAGTGGACTTTAAAAACTTTACTCTCTTTAAGCTGGAGTAAGCAGAAACTAATGTGTCAGGAAAGATATTATAAGTTCTAATATTAGAGTTTATTCCATTACAGATTAACAAGTATAACAAATAAATTCATGCACATTGAATGTTAATGACTCAGGCAAGTTAAAAATTGTAGGTAAAATATTCTTTTACTGATCAATGACTGATGGCCGAATTGAAGAAGCTAGGAGAAATATAATGAATAACAAAATAAAATAGAAACTCAATAAATAAGTTTCTGCATATTCAATATTCTATTGCTAATTCTCTTTCTGCAATGAAATTAGTAAACATCCACATGAATACCACCATTTGAAGATCATAAGAAACCCATAGATTACAATATGCATCCAACGATAGAAAACTTCAATTTAAATACAAAATATATGCAAGAGCTGATTCTGGATCAGTTTTAAATTAATTAGAGATTGAATAAAAAACCCAGATTTAACATTTTGAGCAGAGAGCATTTTATTTGGAATTATATTTTGTACTATTTCTGTGATCTAGAATTAAGTGTCCTTAGAAAAATTCAAACCTTACATTTTAATGATATTACTGTCTCCTTTTCTCATGTATTTTTGGCTAATTTGTGATAATACTCGCATGGGAACTGAATCTTTAAATTCATTGACTATAGTTTCACTTTAAATTCAGAAATCAGGAGCCAACATTTAATTCCTACAGTAGTAATAACATTGATCAGTCCAGAAATACCTGAAGAATAGATAAATGAGAATAATATTACTCAAATTTTCAGATGATGGAAATAGTTCAAGCTATAATTAAAGATTTAATTATGTTTTAAACATAATCTCAGAAATTTTATTACATATTTTGGATGTAATTGATAGTAAATAATATAAACTGAGTGTGGAAATGTAAAAATATTTATAAGAACTATAAGAAAATATTGATTAAGGTGAACCATAAAGATAAGTTAAAGTGCAAAACTCTCCATATAGTAATGCCACTCATTGCCAACATGGTTAATCAGTAATGTGCTAGCATAAGAAATAGTGATCATGTGATAAGTTAAAGTGGATCTTAGAAAATAAATGTATCAATTGAAAAAAAATATTAAAATTAATAATAGCTTTTGAAGAATTTAATAAAATATTTCAACAGCAAAGATAAAGTGCAATGTCATAATATTTTAGAAGGCATTAAAATAGAAGCAATCTTGGAGAGAACTCATAAGATCAAAAGAGAGTTTCAGTTGAAAAGTGCAATACTCAAATATATTATAATTCAAGATAGCAAATACTAAAGTGATGTATTACAACCAGATTAATCATGGCACTTTTTATGAGATCAGTAGCTTAAAAACTCTCAGTAACAGAAGATGTGACTGCATTTAATTTGAAATAATTGTCAAAAGATAAGATTGCAGAAAATGAGGTGACATCAGAAATTTTGTAATAATAAAGAAGGTTTGATAAAAATGTTGATGTCATATAATCTAAAAAAGAAGGCAATAGTTTAAAAATCAAAATATATCAATTTATATTTTTATAACTAAGCATCTCAAGTAAGTGTGAAAACTATCCTACATCATTTAAACCAAAAACAAAGCATTATACGATTTTAAAAATTTCATTTAATTTTTGTACTACCATCAGAAATTTACTCTATATCATTCTACTTTAGTATTATTTATACATAAAGCAAAGGTTCAGATTAATTTTTAAATATTGACTTTCAAAAAATACTACTCTACATATATCCATCATTATATATTACAGTTTTCAACATAATAACTTTTAAGTTTCTATCCTGTAAAGTTTTAAATCCAAGCCAATTCATTTATATAGCTATTTAGATTTATACAGATCATATATATTTCTAGAATGAATGGGTTTATAAATAACATTAAAACCAGTCAACACTTAGACAATCCCAATATCAATAACACTCAACACTTTCAAACTATTGTATCTATCAGATTCTACAATGTGTCCAGAAAATCTATCTTCTTAACAAATATCCTCCTCATTTTTAAATTCATCTTAATATGTTAGTTTTTGCATTCTCTTAAAATATATTTAGATGATGAAAATACTCCAAGTTGTTCTCTGAAGCAATACACATATATAGTTATCACTGAATAATACATTATCCAAACATTTGGGTAGACCAGCTCCACAGTTTACAAACCAAAAGGCATCCTTTCAAAAAAATACAAGTAGACTTTGTAGTGAAATACAGTACACATCTGATCATCATCATGGAATTATACCTGCCAATAACTAGCTGTTGAGTCAACTGTAGAAAAAAACCTTTTTGTCTTTAAATATAATTAATAAGTATTGCATAGTAGAAGAGACATTAACATTCTGGGATGGTATATTGATTCAAAAATCACACATCTAATCAAATACATACAGATCAATTCTTTTTATGAATTATCATCACCAAACTATTATATGCTGAGGGGCATTTTCTGATAATTTTCCACTCAACCATTTAATTGATTTGATTCTGTAACTCAGCTTTGTACTGGTAAGGGATAGGATAGTTTTTACATTGTAAAGTACTATAGTTTTTCACATGTATCCTATGCACATACATCTTTATTACACCAGATTTTTTAGAAAATACATCCTTATATCTACAGAGTAATTGAAAAAACGTTTCCTTAAAGATTGCAACTTAATCACAGAGATTAAAATTACAAAGATGTTTAAATAAACCTTTTTAAACAGGTAAATATAACCTGTTCTGAATGCAAACTAATAAATAGTCAATTATAAAAGTAGAAACTGCAATTATAATTTTCAAATTGCACTCAAAGTATTACTTAAATATAAAGTGTAATAATGCTCAAGACTAAATGAGTTTATAAGTAATCATTAAACCCAGTCATGACATAGACAATCCCATTATCAATAACAATCAACAATTTCAAGCTGTTGCCAAGGTAATCTTCTTTTAACAATAAAGTTGGAAATCCCATCTTTATTTATGGTTCAATATATTTATATACATACTGAAGATTGCAATTTGTCCACAGAGTTTGAAATTACAAAGAAGTTTAAATAAACCTTTTTAAACAGGTAAATATAACATGTTCTGAATGCTGAATAATATATAGTCAATTATAACATTAAAAACAGCAATTATAATTTTCAAATTACATCCAATGTATCACCTAAATAATATGTGTAATAATGTTCAAGGCTAAATGAGTTTATAAGTAATTATTAAAACCAATCAAGACTTAGACAATCTCAATAACAATCAACAATTTCAAACCATTGTCAAAGCTTACCCTCTTTTAAATAAAGATTGCAACTTGACAACAGATATTGGAATTATTGATTTAAAGAATTTTAAATAAACTTCTTTAAACAGAAAAATATAACCTGTTGTGAATGTGATAAATAGTCAATTATAACATTAGAAACTGCAGTTATAATTTTTAAATTGCACCCAAAATATTACTTAAATTTCTTTGTATCAATAATTTCAATCTCTGTGATCAAGTTGCAATATTTAATGTCTATATAAATATAATGGATCATAAATAAAGGCAGGATTACACATTTATTGTTAAAAGGAGGTTGCCATAACAACAGTTTGAAATTGTTGATTGTTATTGCCATTGGCATTGTCTATGTGTTGACTGGTTTTGATTATTATTTGTAAAATAGGATGATATATTTTGTACAATGAATTATACTTATTAGTGAATCTTTCTTTTATAAAAATGTCTAGGATTATGCTAAAAATCATAGTCAAAACATTTTCTGGAATACATGCTATTTTTTAGACAAATTTAGTATTTTCAAAAGACATTATAGTAATAGGTAATAAACAATTAAAAAAATCAAAAATATCTAAAAGAAGCTAGAATAAGTGGACTTCAAAGATCTCTTTAAAAAGTCATTGAAAGTAAACTACAAGTTTCACAGAATTAAAAAAAAAGGGTATAAAAAGCAATCATTTAATGTGTTAACTTTGCATATTCAACGTTATACAAAAAAATGGATTGTAATAAAGACTGGTGTGATTTTAGAGTTGATGAAAAAACAACAGTCTTTGATCTGCTAATTTATATTATGTTGTTAGCCAAAAGTGAACTGTTTGTTCAAAAAGCTATATCCATCTATCTATTCAATTAGACTTTTTCTTTTTTTTAAATAACTTTCATGAATGTCGTTATATTAATTGTAAACCATGATAATTCTTTAACAAATCTTTTCAGATATTAAAAAAATCACATTAGACAAAGTCGCAAGTTTTATCCCATCTATGCTTAGAAATAATTTTTTTTTTAATATTTTATTGTTATCATTATAAATATTGCAACAACTTCAATTACTTAAACAGGTAATTTTTCAAACAAGATAGCATATCCAGAATTGTAAATATAACTTTCAAAACACTTTCATTAAAATTATACTTTTAAACATGTAATTAGTTTTTAAATAAATTCCTGTCTCATATTTAATTCCAAGTGATTCATTATTGATAAAACTCCCAATATGTCAAATTTATCTCTATTTTTATTGTCACACAATAGCCCTATATATTTTACATACAAATGTATATTTATATCCAGAAAAAAAAAGAATTGCTATCAAAATGAAATTAAATGAAGAGTATGTGATTACGCAAAAACAATTTTTTAATACTGTAATCATAGAAAAATGGCATGTTGAGATTATGACATAAGCTTTATATCAACATAAGCAACTGAAGTCGGCAAAAAAACCAAAGTGAAGAAATATGAAACAGTGTTCAAAAAAGAGATAGAAATAAGCAACTTTGATTATAAGCAATATACATCATTTCTTAGTCTGGTTATATGTGATGGTGGTATTTTATTTCTAATTATGTGCTGGACTATTTCTAATAAGTAGCTTAATTGTTAGATGTTTTAGAAGTTTTTTGTTAAACTGTATTTATATTGTTCTAAATAGATTGAAATAATACTAACAGCACACAATCAGTACACAACACATTGTTTAGAATGGTAATACTTTTTTCTCTTTTTCAGATTTTTCAGCCTAACTTTAACAATTTTTATTACCTCATACTACATCATTGGATTTGGAAAATAATGACTTGGACATGCAAATTTGAAGACTTTTGACAGTCTCAATTACACACACCCTCACAAAATACTGTAGTGAAATTTAAAATGGGATTGCTCATATAAACTGTGTAACATAAAGTTCACCATAAGCAGTGGCGGCTGCTGTGGCAGAATAAATGTCCTATCTCTGTGCTGTAAATACCATAGTGAGATTTATAAATGGGATTGTTCATATAAACTGTGGCAGAATAAACATCCTGTTTCTGTGCTGTAGTGCTTTTTGATTTTCTAAAAGCACAACTGATTCTCTGGTAATTCTTCATCTATGACTGGGGAGGAGGTGGACTATTTAGTGTACAATTAATGAACACTTTTTCTGTAGAGAATAGCAACAGCAATATATGCTGATTACTGTGATGTTCCAGTCATATTTATGTTTTTATATAAATTTAAACTATAGAAGTATTCATAAAATTAGATAGAATAACTTTATGGGTATATATATAAAAAAAAAATCAATAATTTTGAAGCTAACATATGATCAGTTGATTTTAAGATTCTTTTCAAGAATTCCATCAAGATAAACATCATTCTCATGTTTAAGATTAAAATAGCAAAAAATTAATTTAACTTCATTAAATGTAAGATGAGTATATTATTGAATGTTGAGTCACCTAACTTACTAAAAATTGAATACAGTATTTTAACCATGTATTCCAGATACTATACTTATTATACAAAAAATGAAATATTGTTTTTCAGGTCAGTATGTAACTTTCAATGGTATTATCTAAGCTTATCTTGATTGACAAATGATATTATTCAATATATCAATTATCCATTTCTTAAAAAATGCAAAAGAAAAAATTTATTGTTATATTAATCTTCATATATAAAGATTACTATTAAAGCATAACTACAGGATTCTCTTTCATTATGCTTCTTTAATACAAATCTAAAATTCAATAGATATTGAGGCTCCAATAACAGATTATATATCTTCAAAAGTTTTAAAATAACTTACAACCCAATGTCAAAGTATGATTGATCAAATTTAACAACATTATCATTTAGAAACATTTCAAAAAATTTATCATAAAAAACAAATCCATAGAAGTTTTAAAATCTAATTTAACAATGATTAAAAACATTATCAACCGTTGTTGTTGTTGTTATTATTATTATTATTATTATTGTTATTATTGTTATTATTATTATTATTATTATTATTATTATTATTATTATTATTGTTATTGTTATTATTATTATTATTATTATTATTATTATTATTATTATTATTATTATTATTATTATTATTATTATTATGATGTAATTTCTCCACGAACTTTGAAGAAACAATTTTAACAAAAAATATAATTAACTATATTCATCTTTAAAAAAGAAAAAAAAATAAGATGGGATAAATCTGATATAAAAAGGCTTTACTTTTATATTTTTGTATTAGAAAGAGCTTCTTAAATACATATTTAAAGAACCAACTGTCTTTAAAAATTTTAAATGGAAAATGAATTAAATTTTCAAAATTTCCTTTTATTAAAGAAAAAACAGCTTAAAATGACTCTAAATAACATTCAGGTTAGATAAAATATTCTTTGAGTAATCTTCTACAGGTTTGTTTACTTTTGTTTATCTATTTTATTTTAAATATTCATCAACGATCCATCAGAAACAAAATAAAGACAATTTATTTCTAAAAAGAATGAGTTTTTGATTTTATATATATAAAAAATTATACTAAGTTTATAAAAAAAATTATAAAAAGAGTACGAAAAGATTAAAAATATTTTTCACAGATCGGGACAGTAATTTCTTATTAAACAATAGAAAAACATTTCATAAATTGAATATAAATTTTTGTAATAAAACATCTAATCATAGCACTATTTATAAGAGTGATCTTAGATTGAATGTGACTCTATTTCATCATCTATCAAATGTAATATTTAAAATAATTTCTAGTAATGACTTTCTTGAAAAGTTGATTGCCTGTATTCAAAGACATAATTCAAATATTTTACAGACTTATTTCTTATCATTTTCAGATTCTACTACAAAAACATACACAATAATCAACAAATTTATAGAAACTGATTGAACATTATAAAATGGTTGTGTAAATTGAAAATCAAATGCAATTTCAACTGAATTACTTTGATTAGGACAAGATTTTGCATTAACATGTTTTATAAAACATGATTATTTCATTCAGTTGTTTAATGAAATTTTTTTTTAAAATTATTATTAAAGTTTTTTATTCAAAATCACAATAAAATTAAAAGTGCCAGGAAATCCAAACTGTGTTCCTTAAGAACTAAATCACATTACCCCAAGCCAAAACAAAAATAAACCAACAGTATATCTGCAATCTGTTGTCATGAAACACTAAATAAGTTTCCATTTATTATCTGAGTGTTTTTTGGCAAGAAATTGCTCATATTCTTTTGTGTTATTTAAAAAAATGTGATTTAAATATGACAACCTGTTGGCACTTAGGGTTTATTATTATTTTATTTACAAATTGTTATTACAGCATTTATACAAATTTTATTACCTTTTTAAAATAAATATTGAGTAATTATATTTAAAAAAAATCTAAATTACTTTACAGTGATTCTTATGTGAGAGATAATTTTAGACACATTGACTACATTTGAATTGTAAAATTACTTAAAAATAAGAACATAATTTTAATTCCCTTTTTCAAATTTTTATTAACTCTGTAAAATATAACTGTTAGGTTCACTTCACAGCTCTCTATCATTTCATCAGGCAACATTTATTTTTCTTTATTTCAGCAATAAATTTTCTTTCTGTGCACAAAGAGTTTATATTTCAATTATATTTTCAGTTTTAGTCAATAGAGACCAGGTGCTATTAAAAATAAAACCGGACATGCATCCTTAAGAAAGTAAATTCATTTTATTTTACAATAGATTACTTATTAATATTTAAATGAATTTATAATTAAAATATATACAACATTACCTATAAACACATGATATACAACAATTTTATTAATTCATTCATAACAGCATCACATTACCAATGTTTTGTTTATTGTTATGCTAATATTTTTTAAAATAGCAAATTACTTAAACAAATTCATTAAATTGTTTTTATCTCTCTCTCTCTATATATATATATATAGGTGTAATAATGTTCAAGGCTAAATGGGTTTGTAAGTAATCATTAAGAGCCAGTCAACACTTAGACAATCCCAAAATCAAAAACAATCAACAATTTCAAACTGTTGTCTTGACAACAGTGTGAAATTGTTGATTGTAATGATATTGGTATTGTCTAAGTGTTGACTGGTTTTTAATAATATATATATATTGTAATAGTACTTATTATGACATGCCATATATGTATAAAGAGAAAATAAATTGCCTCAAAAATGAATATAATAAAATATAATAATTCCAGCCAATGAATATGAGTTACAATAAATCAGGTTATGATGTTTAACTTTATTTGAACAAATTACTAATTTATAAAGTTACGGATAATAAATTATCTACACTATAGAAAATATATTACTCATGAATGAATGTACTCAAATCACTACTTATATTGTTACTTTGGCTAGCTATACAAAATAAACCTAGATATTATAGAGCATTGACTAAGGCATGTTAACTGGTTAATTCTCAAGGTTAACTTAACTAACAATTTGATTAGTTACTAAATATAAATTGGAACAAAGGGAATTTTATTGAATCCAATATATATTTTCACAAATAAGATTATATGTAATTTAATATTTCCATTACGGATGCCTTATAAAAATAATCCATTAATATACAACATTATCATTTAGTTGAATGGGTGAATTTGTCAACCAATTAATAACTGATGTACTAAAAAGAGAAACCACAGATATTAATACATTTCAAATGAAAACTCAAAGTCATTCTTTTTATATAAGCAAATGATAAAAGCTTTATTCCAAGATTGTGATTTTATATTTTTATAATAGCACAAATATATATGTGGAAAACATAGAAACTGTTTTGTTTTTCAAATGTACATTTTTTAAAAATATAAATCAAAGGACAGATTGACCGATAATAAACATAACTTGCAGTTCATATTTTACATAGGAATTGTACAAAGCTGTTGTGAAATTAAATCAATAAACAAATAAATAAATAAATTGTAGATATCTTGTTAAATTAATAATTTAGGTTATAGATGTATTTTTTAAAAGTAGGATCAACAAACAGGACGATACAGAAGATAATATCAAGAGCTCTTTCCCACTATGGTATAAGGATTTATTCACTTTATTTTAAAACACATCTTATATTAGGAACATCAACTACTTGGGTTTTTTATTATTACTATAAGGCTTATATCCTAGCCTGAAAAATTCAACATTTATTCCATAAATTCATTAACTTAGGGTTTATTAAACCTAACACAATATATATATATAATATATCATCTGAATCCTTATGTAGAAGCAAAACACACACACACACACACACACACATATATATATATATATATATATATATAGTAACCCTCACCCAACACCTCTCCTACCTTTCTTAACAACAAATACCCGGGGGCGCCAATTCTATTGATCATAGAATAAACTATTAGTCTGATTTTGCCTTAAAATTATTAATGAGGCTCTAAAATGATGTTCTACCTTAGCTTAGCTCAGTTGGGGCTACAGAAGTCTATAAGGCGTAAAACGTATATTACATGTGGGAGGAAACATTTTGATTAATAGGAACAAAACATCTACTAAGTTATAAAATAAATAAAGAATTAAAATTGATAAAGTTCTACCATTTAAATTGACAAGTTATAGTTTATACCTCATCTCCTCCCATCATCCACATGCATTGAAGAACCTCTATTATGCTAGAAAATTAAATTAATAAATAAAAGATGTAATGCTGATCAACTATATTTTCTAGAAAATTGAAGTTAAATCTAAAATAAAACATAACATTACTTAACTTTTAATTGTACAGTAACTTAAACTAATTAACTAAATTAATGTGTACTTTAAATAATAAGTGAATGTCTCAGGGAATTAATTTAATGCATGGCTTAATTCTAAATCTCTACTTCTAAACAACTACTAGTTACTATTATAAAAGTAATGAGACAAATTAAGCAATATCCTAACAAAATAATGGTAGTTAGATAATGAAAGAAATCGGGTGCATTTTGATTTCAATTCATCATCTAAATAATAACTAAATGACAATATTTTCAGAGAATCACCAATTAACATTTCATACAGTGTCTGGATTAAGGAAGCAACATCATCAGATCTGAACATGTTCATTATTAAATTAAATGGAATAGTGCAATCATGTCATAATAGATAAATAAATGTGTGTGCACATGTGGAAATATGAAATACTAATGCATGTCAAAGAAGAACTCTGAACACAACTTTAAATAAATAAATAATTTTTTTACATGCATAACTTAAATAAACATTTGGTTTAATAATTGACACATATACATGTTTTTAGGATTCCAAAATTAATGGTTAAATGGGCCACATAAGAGCAAGTAACATAAAGATAACTTTCTATATTTTATTTTAAACATATGCCAGCTATCAGTGCATTCTGATAGACTTATGGAAGAAACATTATATTTTCAGTACTAAACAATAACACAAACTAAACTTCTTTATACTATACTGGCAAAATTGGCTTAAGCTATCAGTCAATTCTGATAAACATATGACACAGAAACATTATGATACTACACTAAGATAATTAAATATAAAATTAATTTTGGTATTTTATTTTCAATACAATCCAGCTATCAATCACTTATGATATGCTCATGAAAACAAAACTCTATTAAATACTTACACTAAATTCACAGGTGAGATTAAAGTTCTTGGCATTTTACTTCAAATGCACATCAACAAAATGAGAGGGGTTTAAATCTAAGAATAAGAGTAAAAATAAGAATAACATCAAATTATACTTTATAAGGTAAATGAATAATTCTATTAATTAATCACATGTTGTCTTCTCTTGCTTGCTCATTCAAATGAGGATGGAACATTAAGAGAGTTGATGGTATGAAATCTAAATACTTAATATGAAATGATTTGAAACAATAATGAAAGTTACACATTAATAATGAATTTCTCCATAACTTCTACATTAATAATTATGCATGGGTCTGAATTATGCTGTCTGTCATAAGATAATTAATATTACTAAATCCAATCAGTTTACTCATGAAATTGGGAGAAATATCATGATACGGATGATGACAATGACCAAACAAGCTTTAATACAAATTCTACTTCAGCTGTTCTTGTGAGAAAAATCAACTCTACTTTTATTTTCCTTTTTTATCATCAAACTATCTCACACTTGGCTATAAATAAAGATGAAAAACATTCCATATGGCACATGGGAATAAAAGACTTCCCACTCTTCTTTTCATATATATAAGACCATTCGGGATCACATGCACACACTGATGTTATCTATAACAACTTATAAAAAAATATCAAAGAAAGTTAATAAGTTGAAAAGGGACTTAATCACTTTTATTCAGTTTAGCTAAGTACATGTGTTTTTCACAAGTGCCACTAGATTGTTTTAAATCTAGATAAATATTATCTATGCATAGTGTACTGGGTTCAAACCCATTTGGTACATTCTTTATTACACATGGCTTAGATGACTAACAAACCAAAAAATGACATTCTTATATTTTATCCATGTCAATAAAATAATAAGATCCCAATACGAAAATTTATATATCCAACACACTTATAGGTATTACTAGCTCAGCTTAAGTAGATTGATGAACAGATGTAGGTGTACTCTTATTAATGGCTTCTAAACAAACATAGCGACCATTACTTCTGTATTTGGCCATTAAACTAGTTACTTAATTTAATTATTTATCATAATGATGATGATGGTGTTACCAGCCATAGCTTTATAATAGACTCATAACAACAAATTTATCTTTATAAGCATATAGGCACTTCTTAAAATCATCCTATGTTAAACTGGAATTTAAATATAACAATCACTAGCATTTATATACATTTATGGTTATTTACTCAAAATACTTTTATAGTTAAAACTAGGATTCAATAATACCAGTGATGATGAATGATCATCACGAATCTCACCACATGATATTGAACTTTCTATAAACCCATATTTACCTAACCCATTAATTATGTTAAAGATTGGATTTAATGATTATTGTTTATTCAATGATGATGGTGATCATAATTCTTGAGCACAACATAATTGTAGTATTTTATTATTAACCTCTAATTATTAAAAAAATTGGTTATACGTCAAGCGTAATCCTTAAACATCCTTAAATGTAAATCAATATTCTATGCTTGCTTAACATTTATGAGTGATGATGATCAATTAAAACAATGGAATCAAGAAAAGAAAAAAATATAACAACATTTTTTAATAATAACTCGGAAACCAAATAAGATATAATTATATTTATTAGAACTATTCCTCTTTCTTTTTTTAAAATCAAATTTACTAATTATACAATTGACTTTATTTAAATATATATAACTAAACAAAATATCTTAATATTATATGCATAACTCAATAATTTTACATATCTGCTTTTTCTTTGACACTATATATTTTTGAAATAAGTTAGCTCAAAATGACATTAAAAAATACTTCATTGAATGCTTACTTAAGACTTTCCTTACTAATTACATGTCATAAAGATAAATTTCATTTATGTAATGTGTGTGTTTTTTCACTCTCATACATATGTGAAGCTCTGCTCTCTTCAATTTGCTATATTTAAGTTAACTATGCATAACCTATTCTTGACAAGTTTGTATAAGCAGTCACACACACACACATTCTGTGATATGTCAACATATATATTTAAAATGTATACCTCTATATTATGGGTTAATACATAAATCACATACAAAAAATATTATTGCAACCTTGAGTAACAAAATAAATGATATCAAATTTAAACTGCAAAAACAAATAAAAAAAAACATTATAAAGCACATCTGGCTAGGTTGCTTATTATCACAGTCAATAAAGAACAATTAAAAAACATTTTAGTATTACAATATATAATAAAAAAAATCAAAATAATGAAAAAAAACTATGTTTAATGAATTTAAATTGTAAGGGTGTATTGTGATGTAGTGTTGAAAATAACACAATCGATAAATAAACTCTTAATGTTTCTGAATCAAAAGAAAAAAAAATGCTTGACTTTAGAAATTAAAGTTTACTTTTAATAAGTAAGAATAAAAGATTTGTTAAGTAAAGTTCAAAGTTACCCGATCATTTTCACTTCTTATGAATGTCCCAAGTTTGAATTTTCAGACTGCTTGCCTAACTTATAGCTTCAACTGGTTGGTTTGACTGGTTTCTACCATTTAAAATGAGTTGTTGCAGATATGTTGAGATAAATATGAATTGGTTGACTTGCTTGTTTTTACCATTTTAAAAAGAGTTATTGTAGACACTGTAGATAAATGTGAAGAAAACTTTAAAAAAATTGATTTATAGCTCAACGAAACTTGGTTATGTGGCTTTTATACATCTTTTGTCTCCTCTTTTCCCCTCTTCCTCCATTCAAAGGTATGATCCTATAATAGGCCAGGAGACAGAAAAGAAGCCTCTCAGATAGCTTATGTGGTTGGCTTTAAACTCGACCATTCTTTTGGTTACTATTGACCAGTATATGAGTCCATAGATAGATCAGTGAGCTAACCCATAGATGACAGGTTTCAAGGAACAGAAATTGGCAATATTAGCACAGCATCCTGATGATTTCACAAACAGCCAAAATATATATAAGTACCATTACATGTTATATTATCAACCTCTGTAAAGGATTCAATTTAAATCCATCTCTTTTCTTTAAACTAATTTTGCTATAAATTACTTATATATGTGCACATCTTTTTCTATGCTGACTTTAGAACAAGAGTCATATTTTTTTCTTTAATTTTTTAAAGAGAGAAATAAAATCAAACAACTCATTCTGAGTTTAAAAAAAACTTTAACTTTAACCGCTCATTTCTTTTAGTTTAAAAGATCTGCATATTCGGCACAAGAAAAAAAACTTTTAAAAGACTGTCTTCCAAAAAAAATTACATATTGTTAGGTGACTCTCTTCATAGCAAAACCAAAACTGAACAAAAACACTCTAAAAAATAGCACCTGTCTTTATATTTCGAATTTCTGATCAAAGAGAAAAAAAAATCTATCGAAAATAATTGTGATTTTGAAGATAGCAATCAAATCTCACCTAGACAGTTTTAAGTCATTTACAAAAAAAAGATTAATAACTATTTATTCTGTCTAAGCATTTTCTCTCCTCTTAAGATAATCTAAGATACAGATTACATAAAAAAACAGTTCATAATCTATAGTCTATAGAAATATGTGTAAAAAATGTCTATGTTTAAAAGCAGCTGGACTCATCACGCTTCCTTTACACTTCTTTTACATGTGTGCCTAGTTTATCCACTAATCGTTTTTACACCTTTCTTACTAGTTTTTATTTCATTTTATAGAAATAAAACTAAATAACTGAATATATTAATTATTTAATAAGAAAATAATACATCTAAATATCATTTCTTATAATATTCTTTCCATTCACTACTGCTTATATATAATACTTGCACACATAAATTTATATATAAAAGTTTTTTTTTTAATTAAAGAATATATATATGGGAATGAAAACATATATATATAAAACAACTTCTAAATACAAATGTGGGGGTATTAATATATAACTTCAATATTTAGTACTATAAATTGACCCAATCCTTTCAAAATACATCTAATAATAATACAATTAAAATAACTGAAGAGTTAATTATTCAATAATAATATAATTTGTAAATACGATTCTATAAAAATTTATATATTTATATACAACTCCTATGCAATTAAGTGTAATTTATTATTTTTCAATCTAAATTGATACATGACATTTATTATTTAATATATATGTATGTAAAATGCGAATAAAATAGAACCATTTAATGACATTAAAATAAAATGTATATTACTACAACCATTATTTTACCTTGACATTTAACAATATATTCGTGCAAATAAAGATATAAAATTTCTTAAAAAAAAAATAAACAAACAAATATATGTATTAAAAATTGACTTTTATTATTAATAATCAGTTTAAACATTCAAAAAGAAAACTTATAGGTTAGTTTTAAACATCACACTTGTATATACTTTTATAAAGATATATTTTAAAGTGTTATAAAAAAATAGATGTATAAAACAAAAACAAAAAAAATATATATGACAAATTTTAATTACCATTTAATTTTTTTTAATGTCTCTTCATTTTTCAGTCCACTAATTATTTCAGGTATTTTTCTTTTGTTTGTCCATTCCAGAGTAGATCAAAATAACTTTAAGATATGTATACATACTATTAATGAATTTGTAGATTTTCCTATTGTTGGAGTGTTTGATTTCGGTCATTTTCTTTATATTCAATTATAGAAATAATTAAATTTGACTATTACATAGGGTCATTAAAAGAAACTTAAAGTCGAAAAAATATATAGATAACTATTTTTCTGAAATTTGTTTGCAAACACAGGTTTGATTTCAGGCTGCATATTTTACTGAACTTCAATAATGAAATAAGACAGGCAAAAGGGATGAAATTGCCCCGGATAATAAAATATACTCAGCCAAACATTTTCGATGTTATCTTGGTCCAGTAATTATTATATTGATATCCAAAAGAAGAATTTGGGAATAGACAAAATAAAGCTATGACTTCTTTCTTCTTCTGTTTTTATTAATTAATTTATAATGGCGATTCTGTTTCTTGTTTTCATATTTGTCCTATTGATTTTAAAATATTTTTTTAAACACCAAAACACAAGTGATGTTAGTAAAAAAAAAATATTACATTGAAAAGTTTATTTTTACAATCTACAAAATAAATAAATAAACAACCCAAAATAATATCATTACATTTTTTATAATTTTAAAAAAAAAATAAATTAAAGTACAATCTAATTATAACTAGCAATTTAAATGCTACTGTTGATAATTATTTTTATAGATACACACTCACGAATTTATATATATCCATTGCTATTAAAATCTCATCATCATAAAACAAAGCATATATCACAATAAATAAATAAAAATGACCTAAATAACAACAAAAACAATTAACAACAATAACAATAACAACCTATTTACAAATCCTTAAGTAAAAACTAAGAGATTTTTTAAAACTATACTATATATTAATTTATATATAATATTATTTCTGGGACCTTCCATGTATTAAAAATATAATAGCTAAATAGCTGACATTTCTGTACAATAACAAGTACTTTCCTTAGAACTTCTTCCTTCTCAAATCACACATTCTTATGATTTGAGAAAAAAAACTCTGATGAAAGTACTTGTTATAGTATAAAAACATTAGCTATTTAGTTATTATATTTTATTACATGGAAGCTCCTGGAAATATGAATTCATCTTTTATCAGTGAGAATATTAGAATATATTTATACATACACACACACACATATATATATATATATTGTAATGATATGGAAAGACATGTAAACATGAGGCAATGGTATGAGGAGATACCTATTCCTCATCATCTGAAAATATCACAATTAATGAACAAATAATAAAATGAGCCCAAGAATCAGCATAGAATAAATATTTGTAATAATAATAATTATACTAAAAAATACTAATGGTTTTATTCCATGGGAGTTCATAAGAAGTTCAAGGGCCAGAACTGTGAGCATTATAATCAATATTAGGACACCCTTATCCAAAATCAAGCACTTTACTAATTGTACCAAACCATACAGAGTATAATTATACTTACCAGCATTAAACAAGAATTATGATTATTATTATTAGAAACACTTATTTGTTCTATGCTAAATCTGATGTTCATTTTATGTTTGTTTTTTGATTGTAATATTTGGGAATGATTAACCATCTCACCATGTCATTATTTTATGTTTACCCTATCCCCAGTCCATTACAAATTGGGATCACATGGTGTTATTTGTAACAGTAAAGGCAGGGGATGATATGGTGAGATGGGAAATGATTATTGTCCTCACTGAATAATCAAAAATAAAATATAAAATGATAAATATAAAAGAAATAAATATATAAAAAGATTGAGAATCAGCAGTAGAATAATAATATAAGTAATTATAACAATCATACTTATAAGCTGCATCACTGGCTTTAAATAACAATAATCAACTATAAACTAAATGTTCTTTAAATATATAAAATGCAGTGAATGGACTTAACTTTTGCACCAACCAGATAATTATTATCTAGATATTGAACACCAACTGAAACTTCCAAATATAAATTAACTATTATTGCTCTAGAATAAGCTCAAGACCATTAGGATCCTAAGGATTGTGATTGTTAACAAAAGAAAGTATAAATGTATAACATTATTCTACTTTAGATGGAATAGTTTTACTGGGATAATTTAAAAATCCTTAAAATACAATGCTAAAATTAAATCAAGTCACAAACTGCCAATTCATGGAATCAATAGTCAGAGGAATAAAAATAATAACACTATTTTTTAACAATTATTTAATAAACTAACTAAGAACTACTTAAGAAAATTGAAAAATATATGATAATATGATTATTTGAAGTTAAACACATTTTTGTCAATAAAATATATTTTCATATAGCTAGTAATATTAATTTGTTGTTGACAATTACTATTAATTATTATTTACATTTGGTTTATCCCTCGTACTTTTAATAATTAAATATATCACAAATAAGAGATAAGAACATTTTAAGTTAACTAAAACTCTTTTCTACAATTTTGGAGAAAAATTAAATGAATAAAAATAAATGTAGATGTGCAGATTACAATACCCTTTTATCATGGATTTTTTGGGTCCTTTTTTAGTATTTGTAATTTTAGCTTTCTTTTACATTAGTTTCTATTGTTGAGTTTCAACAATCCTCTTTTTTAGAAGTTGACTTATTAATTCTTGGTTTTGTAGATTTAAATTTCCATTATGGTAACTTCTCCAGTAACATGGATTTTAAGGATAATATACACAATTTAATTTATCCATTTTTACAATTTATTTTCAGGTCACATTAACACAGGTTAACACACAGAATGAGAGACATGCTTTTGGATAGAAACAAGCCTTATTACAAATTTCTCTAGGGTATTCTCCTTCCTTTACATTTTCTTTTATTGAACAGGTTACATCAGGTTTGGTGACACTCAGTTTCTAGTTAAAACATTGAACATGATTTTTTAAAATCCATTTTAAAAATAGTTTTTTAAACTAAAAATGAGATGAGTTGTATTTCAGACTACAAAACTATTTCTTCCTGTTCTCTTCACAGCTGAATTGCTGCTACTGTTTCCTTCAACAAGTGAATCAATAATAACTACTGCTTGCAAGATACTGATGTCTATAACCTTATCCCTATTTTAATGTTTTGGAACAATCCTGTTTCCCATTTAATCAAATCTTAACGCACATATATAATATTTAAAATTTGAGGAATAACATATATTATTTTAGATTTTAATATTAACTTTTAATTTAAATTATTATTTTAAAATTTTAAACCATCCTCACAGATGAATTTAATAATATTTTTTTAAGACTGTCGAGTATGAATAAACTACATAGATTGCATTTGAAAAGAAAATATTCTTAAGCCCCAGATCAAACACCTAATGAATAACATAATAGTGATGGCACATGAGAATTCACTTTAATCCGGCTGACTAGCAAAGCTGAGCAAAACAATAAGACATCTATTACTATGATTAAACTAAAAAATATATAAGCATGGCTGTAATATGTGGAAGTGGAGAAAAGAGGAATTCGAACTACTCAAATAAGTTAGACAATAAAAATATAGTTTAATATAATGACAACATTATTATACCTTGTGACTTAATTATATATATTAGTGTGTGCATGAATGAGCAAGCAGTAGATGATAACATAGTGTCATTCATGCTATTATTTCTCATATGCTCTTTTATTAATTAGTTAAATAATATATTATAAATAAACACACATCTTTGGTGGATCCAATATTAAGATGCCAATTGATTATTACAAAGAATTACATAAGATTGCTATTAATGCTTTGATTTATGGTTCAGAAACATGGTGACTAACATATATATTTCTAGGAGCATTCCAAAATTCATTATACATATGATATAAATTATTTTCATGCCATTGAGGTCGTGAAAATAAACAAAATACATTTGAAAGATTATATTTGAATCTATGACAAAATATTTAATGAAAAATTATTTTAACAATAGTAAGACAAACACTTTATTTTCCCCAAGACATATAGATACTCTTAAATACAGGAATAAGTTATGATGGTGGAATTGTATGATAAGATTGAAATAACATTAGTAATTAATCTAGCTATTAATATTTGGCATTGATATATATTTTGAGCAGAGCGCATTTTTAATATTAGACCATTAAAACTGGGTCATGAAGCAAAAGAAATAATAATACGAAGAAGTTTGTGGTGCTGATATTATAACCAAGAAATAACAGGAAAAGTTGTGCTTCTGGACAAAAGACGAAGTGGATGGGCATAACGTGTGCCAGACTTAGGGATCACTGCCAGAGGCCTTTTTATACGAAGAAATGGATGGGTATAGCATGTGCCAGATTTAGGGATCACTGCCAGTGGTCTTTTTATACGAAGAAAGAATATGCATAGCATGTGCCAGACTTAGGGATCACTGCCAGAGGCATTTTATACAAAGGTGTGAAAAGGAATCTATGGGTTTGAACTTGTCGCAACCCCCAGATTAAGACTAGAAGCCCGTAATATATCTATATACGAAGATAGGCTAAATATCAGTAACTCAGTAATGATAAATGTCACTAATGACATTGAATAAATTTTACTGCTTTAAAATAAATGACCCTTGTTTGAGTACTATAATTTAGACAAATAATACACTATGCAGTTATATTATATATAGACATTTACATTTCATTTACTTAAAATATATTTAGCAAAAGTAACATTAAGATTTCACCCCTTCCCTTTCTGTTATTTAAAATAAATCAATCCCACCTTCATTGATTTTACAATAAATGAAATATATAAGTACTTTATTTGATATTTTAAGAGTATGTAAAAATAAGAAGACTGGCAGTTATAAAAAATAACTATTGGGTCACTCTTTCAGAATATAAAAAAAAATATTTAAAAAGATTTCAAAGCGTTAAATAGATTGAGTTCTGGATTCACTCCGGGTGGAAAATCCAGAGTTAAACAAATATATATTTTTATATTAAAACATAAATAAAATGTTGGCTCGTAAAACAATCTGGCGAGTGTATTAATTAATTAATACATTATATTTTAAGGGAACGTTATTAAACTTAATTACTGAAGGCTTACTTAAAAAGAAGAAAGGATTTTAGAAAATTCAACTCATCAGATTGCATGAGATGGACATATTAATAAACAAAATAGACATATAAAATCAAGTAATGAATAACTATAAATAAAAGACCACACCAAAATTAAAGAACCTTAGAAGCATATGAGATAGGATTAGATATAAAGAAATCATTTGAGAGCAAAAATACATTCACAGATTTATATATATAAAAAAACAAAGTTAAATAATACATGAGAAATCTTGGTAGTAGAATTCAAGATTAATTAAGCAAGCTAGTTTTAGTTTCAATGGTGGTGGTTTGGAAGTTACCTTGCAATTTTAAGAGTCCAATTTAGTATGGCATGTGCACGGCAATTGAAATGCAAGTTCTTCAGTGGCAGCAAGTCTCTATTAGCATTTTTAAAGTTCTCCATCAGGCCTTTACTTCACTTTAGGGTAGCAGAATATTATGGCAGCAGAAGACGATCCACAAGGGTCAGAAAAAGCTTTCTACTAGCTCATTTTTAAGATTTCAAAGCAGCATGGAATCTAGTAGCAATCAGTTCTCTCAATAGTAGCTAATCTCATCTGTGACTCAAAATTCAGCCACTTTCTACTTTTTCTTTATCAATTGTTTTTGAAGATGCAACAGTAAGATAATGTCCAAAAATAAATTCAAATCTATTTCCAGATTAGAAATAGATTTGACAACATGTTTATAACAAAAGCATCTTTAATTTTAATCCCATTTTATTTTAAGTAAAACTTTAATTAAAATACCTTCCCCAGATTAAAACATTAGTGTTTCTAACCTTTTAATTATTTTTAGACAATCAACTGTAGCATATTCCATATTAGATTTTACAAAATATACAGTTTAAAAGAAAAAATACTTTAAAAAAAAAGTTGTACAAATGACATATAATAAAATATTTACCAAAAAAATCAACATTTTGTTAGTATTTTGCTCCTATATATATATATATTTGAGCCGCACCTATGTATTTTAATAAAAAGAATTAATAATCATAAAATTAATAATAATAAAAATGTTAATTTATAAGTTAAAATTTTATAATGTAGGTGCACATCTCAAATGTATACATAAAATATATATATATGACAAAAGGAGCGGGATGGGATATAGGGTTTAAACACAGGTTAGTAGATGAAACTATGAAGCTCAATCTTAAGATAAGATTGACTGCTTCACATGCTATCATTAAACTGACCATCAAAGTTTATTAGGTTATTTTCCTCTTTTTTATTAAAAAATTCTAATCCTAACTATTGAAAATTTCTCTCTTCAATGATTTTGTCATATAGTTTTAATTTTTTTTTAAAAATATTTTTTCTTTCTTCAGGATTTTATTAAATAGCTTTAACTTTTAAAAAAATAATAATGAGATAAATAAGTAAAATTTTATGTAGTCTTTATCAGGGGTTTAAAAATAAATAAATTAAGATTTGATAATTTTTGATAAGAAATTTTGTTTTAATTAATTAAAGTTGTTTTTCTTTTATCTTTATCTCTCTAAAACAAAAGGCAGTGTTGTTCAAATAAAAGTGTAATTTAAGGATTGTATTGTTTTGAGAGTTAAGGGGGGAAATAAATAAAGATAATAATCTTTTGTAAAAATAGACTCAATTAGTCAGAACTAATGCTGGCATGTCAGAGATATGTGACTGGATGTAAAATAAGATTCTTCCAAAAAATTAAGATTGAAGCAATAAATCTTAGTGTTTTATGAGCAGTGGTTATTCTTGATTCAGCTGTTGAAGGAAACAATAGCAGAATTTCAGATGTAAAGAAAATAATGTGAAATAGTTTTGTAATCTGAAGTAAAATTCATCTCACTATTAGTTTAAAGTGGTTTTTAAAATCAATTTGAAAAAAACCATTGCTAAGTTTTAGCTAAAATCTGAACATCACTAAACCTCACCATATAACCTGTTCACTAAAAGATAATGTACAAACAGTAGAATGTCACTAGAAAAACTGCAACAAGGGTGGTTTACATCCAAAAGTATGACTGTTTCATTCTTTGTTAAACTGACCTGAAAATATTACATTGTAAAAATGGTGAAATTTAATTATAAACATTTTAGTTAATGATAAAATTTGTATTAATGGAGAAGTTAGAATAATGGAAATTTGAAACTATAAAAAATTAATAGAATTTTAAAAAAAAGAGGATTGTTTGAACTTAACAATGGAAAACAACATGAAAGAAAGCTAAAATTTGCAGCTCACAAAGAAAAACTCAAAAGAAAAAAAATATGGTTAAAAGGTATTTTAGCGTGGCATCTACATTTATAAATATGTTTTAATATAAATAATAATTGACAATAATGAATAAATTTTATTGTTTTAGATGTTTTTATTCATTTGATTTTCTCTCCAAACTTGTAAAAAAGGATTTTAGTTAATTAAATAATTTTTTATCTCTTATTTGCAAGATCTTGTTTTTTATTTAATTATTAAAAAAGGGGAAATAAACCAGAAAGTAAATGATAATTAATTTAGTGAAAGTCAACAACAAGTTAGCATTATATCTAGAAACTACACTTTGTTAATAAATATGTATTTAACTTAGAATTGTTATATTGTCATATCTTTTCTCAATTTTCTAAGTAATTGTTAGTTAATTAAATAATGGCTAAAAGATAATAGTGTTAATAATTTCAGTCCTCCAACTATCTGTTCTATAAATTGGCAGTACATGTGATGTAATTTCATTATAGCATAAGGTTTTAGGGATTTGTAAATCACCCTAGTAAAATGATTCAATGTAAAATAAAGTAAGCTTATATATTTATACTTTATCTTGTTAAGAGTCACAATCTCTAGGGTCCTTGTAATCTTGGGTTAGTTCTAGAGCAATAATGATTAATTTATTTATATATGGGGGTATATATTTGTGTTTGGATATCCAGATAATTCTCTGGATGGTGCAAAGATTATGATAATTTTTAAAGTCATTCACTGCATTTTATATTTTTAGAGAAAATTTAATTTATAGTTGACATGTACATCACATGTGGCCAGACCACTGATGATGACCAGCATGTTTCAGGATCCTAGCATATTTTTTTATGATAGACACTTTAACACTTAAGTATGTGCACCCAGATGATTATTTTGTATTTCATTCTAAGTTTGGCATTGGCTAGGTAATTATGCTACTTTTTGATATACAATTTCTTTTAAATTCAATCACCAGAGATGTTATTTCTATTTAATGCTAATAATGCGGCTTATAAATGTATTGTTATAACTACTTATAGTATTTTTCCAATGCTGATGAATATGTTTTTTTATATATTTATTCCATTTATATTTATCAATTTACATTTCCTCATTGTTTTTGATTATTCAATGGAGATAATGATAGTTTCTCATCTCTGTTTCCTCTTCCTGCCCCCCCTCTCTCTTTATATATGTGGTATGACCTGTGATTGAATTGTATCAAAATCACACAAGTATTCCTGTTTAAACTTATTTAAGTTAAGATGTGTGTAAATTTTAAGTGGATACAGCTAGTAGTCAGTTAGCTATTGAGAAGATAATAAATATCCATATGTATGCTTTGGCATAAAAATGGCCAATTGAAATGTTAAATTTTCTGTGAAAATCATCAAATGTAGTACTGAAACATTACAAAAAAAAAACCAATTACATAACTAGAGCATCCTGCCTATTCACCTGACTTAGCTCCATATGAGTTTTGGTTATTTCCAAAATTAAAAACTGTGCTGAAGGGATGAAGATTTTCTACTATAATTGGTATCAAAAAGAATGTGAGACTGCTGCACACCAGTATTCCTGAAAATGAGTTTCAATAGGCTTTTAGAAATAGAAATGCCATTTTAATCTGTGTATAGATGAAGAAGGGGGTTACTTTGAAGGTGACAGTAGATACTAGTGCATACTTCTATGTGTATATTTTACAAAGGTACATTCCAGAAATTAAAGGCACAGCTCATATATACTACAATATCATTGTTAATAATGTTATTTTTGGTATAATGATTATAATATTTGCAGAATGATCTTCATTTTCCTTTCATTTTTTCTTTTATTTCAAGGAATTCCATATTTATTATTTAAGTCATAATGATTTTTATATCCTTTAAGTTTTGCCTATTCTAAGCACTGAAGATTCAATAAATTAAAAATGGATTCATGCAAAGTACTTTATTTTTAAAGTATATACAATAAAAATTCATTAAAAATATATATTTGAAAGAAAGATATCAATAAATTATGTTTCTAAATGACTACATACACAAACACAAAATATTCATTAGGCAAAATATCATTCGCTAAAAATATCTAAAAAGTATCTAATTAAGATCTTAAGTTGAAGCAAAATAAGCTTTAAATTGATCATTATATGACAAAATCTTATTCAAAAATTCTATACAGATATACAATAAAGAATGAGACATTTTACCAGGATTTCCAACTGTAAAGTAGTAAGGATTTTAGCAGTTTTCATTTTTGTTTTATTTTCAGTATTAAATCAAAAAATAATTACTCATTAACTTATCAATTTCGGATGGCTAGTTGGTTTTACATTTAATATGATTGCCAAAAAAGTACTCATGTTTGTTTAAAATATAGCAAATTCCTAGTTCTATCAAGTGTGAATGTGAATTCTAAATTGCGAGCACGATAGAGAGATGCACTGTCTTCTATATTATAAAAAGCTTTTTGATATAAATAGTATTGTTAGGTACTATTTATATCAAAAAGCTTTTTATAATATAGACAGTCGCAGACTAACTTTTGATATAAATAGTAGTAGTCATTGCACTGCATTCTTTGATCTTATTCATGCCAACATTTTAATACGTGAAGAGTCATGTTTTTAAATAATTAAAAGGCTTTAAAACTGCATATTTTTAGATGGTTAACTTGTAGCAGGATCGATTAACCATCTAATGTTTGTCAAAAAATAGATATCTAGCTATTTTAGTGAGTAGGGTTAAAAAAACAATACAAAATCAACAACATAAAAACTAGCCTGATGAGTCTTTGCAAGTATCGAAAAACATCATAATTTTTGGAAAGATATTGAAGAACTCTGCCCAGTGGAGTTATTTAAGATTATTACTTAAAAAATATTTTTTTAAAATAAAGTGTTTTCCGCATGTTGTTGATATTATAAAATAAGCTAAACTGAATTAATATTAAAGCTAAACATTACAATACATTGGTTTGTTATCATAAATAAAATCTAAAAGACTTTTAGATTTAAAATGAATTTATTACAATAACCGACTTTTTTTATTATTTGTAATATACATTCGAATACAAAGCAACTCATTTTATATTGTTTGTTCAGAAGTATATGAATAAATTCATAAAATTAATCAACAATTTTCATTATGAAATTAACAAATAAAAAATAAGAATTAGCGATCGGCATTTTCCACGCACATACAATGATATATATTTATGTAAAGATTTCATAATCATAAATTTTATAATTACAGAAATAAGAAAAGAAACATAAATTAATAGTAATAATATATATATGTTTAAATAATACTCACAATTAATTGGTTTAAAAATATAATCTTTTTTCAAGTGCGTAAGACAATATAAATCTGTAATTTACCCATCATTCATCGAAAATCTGATGTAATAAATACATTTTTTATTCGCAAATGGAAAAAAAAAGATTAAAATAAATAACACAGAGAAAGAATTTAATAGATTTAAATTTTAGAAAAAGAAGAACGAAATCAAAAGAGATTGCTACCGCAAAGGTTGAAAATATATTTACATGCATATGCTTAACAAAGACACAAATCTAGAGTTAACTACTCATCTCTTCTAATTCTATGAGACGAGCAGAAACGTTTTTTTCTCCCATCAAATTGGTTTCCTTTTTAAAATAACTGTACTTTGAAAGTTTTTAATCTTTCCGATAAATGTTCGTCTATTTTTATTATGAATTTCCTTTTAGAAGATTTAAAAAGCAAAATGAATATTTGAGAAAAAATTAAAAAGAATTAAAATAAAAGCTTTTTTTAAATTCCTAAAACATAATTTTTTTTATCTATCTATGTATTTATCTTTATTTCTTTTATTTCTCCCTTATAATCGCGTTTATGCAATGAGTAAAAAAATATGCAATGAGAGAGGACATATAATAAAAAAAACAAATAGATACCAGTATAGCAATCCCCTATACTAGCTCAGCATTATCTATGTCTCAGGAAGAGTGATATGTAGGCTTCATTAGAAAGAGGCACAGGATGTTATTAATAATTGAATGAAATGATTGACTGCTGACTAGGTAGTTATAAAAACAAAGTTTATTTTAGACCACCAAGCTTTTATGTGTGGCCCAGCAATAGGCTGATGGTCAACAGATGTGACAACACTCTTTTTAATTAATGAATACCCATGTGCGATTGATATTTTTTATGGACGCAGTAATAACGCTATGTTTTTTTTTTAATTTCACAGATCTGAAGAACCTGCCAAATTTATACCAGAAATGCCTGAGTATCTTTATATATGACTTGTACTCACTCTCAACCCACTATTTTTAGCATTATTTTGCTGATTGTAACATCTTCAGTATTTTTTTTTTTTTGCAAGGAAAAAAACCCAGTAAATATTTAAATTTAATGGTATAATAATGATGTAAATCCGTCTTTTCAAGCTTCTGATTGATTGTTTTTTTTTTCTGCAAGGAAACGTCAAACCATGATTTCGACAGTTGTATTCCTTTTTTTTTTTACACCACTTGTTTGTTTCTCAGATTTTAGTCAAAAAATTTATGTTTATACTAAAACATATTGATAAGGAATTCAATGAATTACTTCTGGAATTTATAATTGGATGGTAAGCATTTATTATAATTTGACAGTGTTAGATTATTATCATCAATTTAATGTATCCATATGTATGATTATATACATTAAGACACAATGTTTTAAGTAATCAGAATAGCGAATAGTCTCCAACACTCTATGTTCAATTCCCACAATGTTTTCTTGCAATGAATGCTCTGCTGTTCTCTTGCAACAAATGCTCTGCTGTTCTCTTGCAATGAATGCTCTGCAATGACTCTATTTCTACCATTTGCTAAAAGTTCAATTCCCTCGATGTTCTTTCAGGCTGGCTGCTACAAAAACGGTTCACAATGGGCATACCTTCGCCCCAGTTCAGTTTAGCTGTACATGAACTCTTCGTAGTAAGCACTGTGACTGACCTTAAGCTCCTTACAGCTTCTGTCTCTGCAACAGTCTACTTCACTTGAAAACTGCTGGAAACTCAACTCTTTATTCAGCTGCTATCCAGATGGTTTCCTCAAGCTGTGGTCTCCTTCAGCTATACCCATGAACTACATTTCCACTGATACTGGACATTAACCACAAGCACTGATGCTAGATGTTTCCTACTGGAATTGAACAGTAACTCTACTGTAGCTGCACTCAAATACTGTCTGCTACTCCTCACTGCTTACACTGCTCTGCCTAGTTGTTATACAGACTTTCTTATCACTTTCTGATAACTGTAACAATCACTTACGTTGTCCAATCAGGTAAGGTCTCTTATCTAGAAATATCTGCAATCAGCAAATATTTCTTGGAATTATTGTCCGCCATTACGTTAATTAAATTCCTCAGTTATCAGTGCGTGATCTGAAAACAACCTCTCAGATAAATATTAGTTTTTCTGGAGTGCACAAACTTGCATTCAATTTTTACAAAATACAACACAATTATAAATATTTCTTGGAATTATCGTCTGCCATTATGTTAATTAAATTCCTCAGTTATCAGTGCGTGATCTGAAAACAACCTCTCGGATAAATATTAGTTTTTCTGGAGTGCACAAACTTGCATTCAATTTTTACAAAATACAACACAATTATAAATAGAAATTTATTTTTTAAAAACTTCTTGTAATCAGACAAATTATAAATTTCCATTTTAAATACTAAACTAAAACACATATAATTTTAAAAGGACAAATATATTTACTGAAGATTGTATAATAGACCAATCAGAAGTTTGAAACATGAATTCAATCAATAGTCCATATTTTTGAAAGCAAAGTGAAACAGTTTAGTTTTATATGTGAATTAGTATACACATAGACGTATAGTATTTTATATCAAATGATAATTTAAACATCATAATGATGTCTTTAAGCAACAAACAAAAATTATTGGACGAAAATAGAATGTTTCAAGACAACTGGGAAGAGGGATATTTTGTTGTTTTGAATAACAAAGGTTCAGCAATGTGTTTGATTTCTCAAGAAAGTGTCACATTAAAAAAATAAAACATTTATTGTCATTACACCATGAAACGTAAATTGTTTAATGACACTTTTGCTCATGGGTCTTTAATAAGAAGTGAAAAATTAGCTTTTTTCAAGAAATCATTGCAACAACAACAAAATGTTATGTCTGTGGCAATCTCACAAGAAGCAGTGGTGACATGAGCATCATATGAAATTTGTTATATACTTGACAAAAATATGAAACCATTTATGGATGCTGAAGTTGTGAAAGAATGTTTCCTAAATGCTTTGAATATATTACTTGATAAATTTAATAATAAAAGTCAAATATTATTATAAATTAAGAAATTACAACTGTCAGATTCTACCTGCATTAGACGTATTGAAGATATTGCTAAACATATTTTTGATAATATAATAGAAGATTTGAAAAACTGCAAATATTTTAGTTTGGCTGTTGATTCTAGTACTGACAATTTAGCAACATCACAATGTGCTATTTTCATCAGATACTGTACAAAATAGAATTCGATTTATGAAGATTTTTTGAAATATCTTCCTATGAAGAATGAAACTAGAGGTAATGATTTTCTCAATAGTATTTGTACTTTTCTGGAGAAGAAGAATATTGAAATAAAAAAATTGGTTTCTATGTGCACTGATGGATGTCCTTCAATGATTGGATCCAAAAAGGGATTTGTTCCTCTATTAAAAAAGAAATATAATCTAACAAATCTTTTATCATTTCATTGTTTAATTTACCAAGAAAACTTGGGGGCACATATATCCATTAAAGAAGTAGATGCTGTAATGAAAACCATCATAAACATTGTGAATTATATTCGAGCCTGAGAATTAAACCACAGAAAATTTTAAAATCTTTTGGAAGAAATAAATAGTAATTATGGTGATGTACTTCTGCATACTTCGGTGCGATGGCTAAGCAGAGGTAAAGTTTTGAATCGCTTTTTTTTATTATGTCATGAAATTATTTCATTTTTACAAGAAAACAATAAAACTTATAATGAACTTCACAGTGATGGATGGTGGTGACTTTTAGCTTTTTTATGTGACATCACAGAAAAACTTTGTGATCTTAATATTAGTTTGCAAAGTGAAAATAAAATTATTTCACATATGACAAATAAATTATTTGCTTTTGAAAAAAAAACTAAATATTTATTACCAAGATATGCAAAACCAAATACTACATCATTTTTTAACATTGACAAATGCTAAGCAAGATGGTATTGACATTTCTTCAGAAACCTATGTAATAATTTTAAATTATTTAGATATCTTATTGAAAGAATTTAAAAGAAGATTTCAAGATTTAAGAAATATTAAGAATTGTCTTTTGCTTATAGAAAATCCCTGGCACTTAGAAATAGAAACTATTACAAAATTAACTGCATTTGGACATGATTATGTTAAGCTATTTAAAGAATTTGTTGAATTTAAAAATTACACAAATTTGGAAGCCACTTTTAAAGAGAAAAGGGAGGGAAAGGAGTATATGGAATTTTGGAAATTAGTGCCTGAAAAATATAAAACTGTCAAAAAGTGTGCACAAATGTTGTTCACATTGTTTGCATCAATATATCTTTGTGAATCATCTTATTCTAAAATGAAATATGTGAAGAATGTGCATAAAAACAGCCTTACTGATTTACACCTTGATAATATATTAAGTGTAGCATGTAGCACATATAAACCAGATTTATCTAAAATTGTTAAAGTTTATCTCAATATCAAAAATCACACTAATATTTAAATAAAGTTTATATCAAATAAAAGTGTTGGTAGTTTATTAATATGTTAATTCTAAAATATAGTAAAGTGACCCACAGGCTGTGGCATGCATAAATTGAGAAGTCAGACATTTTTTTATGTGACACCAATTTGTTGCTATGGCCTGCTTGATGTAGCACACAAATATACATAGCCCAGGAAAAAAAAAGGTTGAGTATCCCTGTTTTAGACAAACGAAATAATAATAATAGATTACAAAATTGATCGTTTCCTCCTTAACTTTTTACAATTTCCCTCAGCCAAATACGAATAATAAGAATATAAAAAAATACTAATAACAACCTACTGTAAACAAAAAAAATCTCTCTATATAATTAATCCTATAGGGTTTCATTTTGCCATTACTTGGCTATGGGTTAAATTTAAACTTTATACATTTAATTAATTATAAACCCCTTCCCTTTATTTATTTGTTTTTGCATTTAGACATCTGTGCCTGTGAATCATTATATACTTGCACATAAATGAATGTGCCTTTTCACATCCATTAATAAGAAAAATAAGTAACAAGGCAAAAGTTTATAATTGGTCATAAAATTAATACTACAAAAAAAAAGACTTAAAAAAAATTTCCAATTGAAATATAATAAAAAAATAAACAAATTGTTTACCTTAATCCCTGAGAATATAACAATAAAATTAGTAAGCTTACTGATACATGTACATTTAAAGTCTATTTTGTGCTCTGTTATATTCTCATAGAACTTTCAGACATAGGCAATTTATATGTAAATGTCTCTTCATTTCTTTTACAAGGAATTCTGTGATGCACCTTCATCAGGCAGATGGCATTATAAACACCATGATTACATACTTATTATGAAGAATGAACCTGATATACTCAGGTAATCTCTACTCCATACTTTTTTTTATTACACACTTAAGATTGCACATTTCATCCATGATATACTTTGTAGCACACTAACTACTTATTTCAATTCTTTCTGTTTCTAATCAGCCACCCTGGTTAAACTCTTTGCAAAACTCCAGGTCTCTTAACACTTTTAAAGTTCATTTTAAAATAACATGAAGAGCAATTGAGGTGACATCCAGTCTAAGCAAGCAGGATATAAGATCCCTCTTCCAATCCAACCTTTTTTTTTGATAAGTCTCTGATTCATTTTGCAAATGGCCAGTATTCCCCACTTTAATTTCACTTCAATCTTGTAAGTTGTTAGTTTGGTTTGACTAAAAACAAAGGCAAATCTTGTATCTAGAATCAGTACAAGATTTATTGTACTTTGATTAGATAAAATAAACAAAAAATATAATTAATGCATTCTCAATATTTATATGCTTTTCTCTTTTCTTTCAGAAAAAATTCTTATGTAATTATCAGTACTAACTAATAAATTGCTAACATAATTACATGTAATACATAACCTAATGACTTTTTAAAAATAATAAATTAAAAGAAAAAATTACACCATTTTTTTTTTCCTTTCTTTTAAAAAAATTCAAATCTTAACTTCAAATGATCACTTTGATTTATTTTAATATAGAAAAAAAATAATTTATATAATGTTTATATACCTTTTTTGATGCACAAAGACATTTATACTTATTTTAAACCCATTTCCAATTCTTTTTTTATTAAGGTTTATTCATGTTACTTATTTTAACCTTTGAGAAGGGATTCAAATTTTAGCTTAGTCCCTGTCACACCTTGGGACAGCCCAACATGGTCTATGCTGTAAACTATAACCAAAAACTGTCCTTATGTATATTATGGAAAAACCAGAGCAAATCTTAAAACCAAAATGACTCAACACTCATTAATGTATAAGAAGTCTAAGAATAAGCCTGAAGCATCTAATTTGTCCATCTTTCTTAATCACAAGAGAAAACACAACCATAACCATGATCCAAGTGCTATCAGAATTGTATGCAGAGAGAGAAACAATCATAAATACAAAATAAAAAAGGCCATGGTTCCTTACACAAAAAGAATATGTAATAAACCAAAAAATTAATAGTATTCAAAGCAGCAAAAAATTAATGTTCTCAGAAGACTGACCATGAATTTGACATGAATACATTGTAAGTATAATTAGTACAATAAATATGGTTAAAATTTTATATTTAAACTCTCTATGAGTATTATTTTACATTAAGATTTAATGTATGTCATAATAAAAATAATAAATATAACAATAGTAAACTATTATAAACAGTCTTTCAATCTGCAGAAGTATTTTTAGTTAATGTCATAAACCTGCCTCAACTGCCATTAGGAAGCAAACATCGTAAATTCAAATCCAATGAATCCCATATTTTAATGTTAGCAGCTTGTCTATTTATTAAATGCATCTTATTCCTATTTATAAAAAATACCTCCTTAATTTTTCTTTTATTATTGTTTCTCTCTTCATGAAATAATTTCACACTTTCAATATCAAATTTAAATTTATATTTACATGTTTTTCATGATCAAGAAAACTGAAGTTGTCAGTACAATTATTAGTTATTTATTCTTAAAAATGTAAAAGTTTATATAAAAAGCCTTGTCAAACTAGCCATTTTTATAGAAAATACATCTAAAGATCTTTCTTCAATAAAATTATGGAAGAATATTTATACTCAACAAATATTTCATGCAGATATATTATGACAAAAACTTTTCTCTTTTATAAAAGTTATTAATTTTAAAATGCCATCAGATGTTTTATATGAAAAACATTAATATTTAGAAACAGGCTCTTAAATTAAAAATAGTCACAAAATATCAATACTGCTTCATTATGTAATGCAAATAATTTTGCACACAGAAAGCCATTGTGTTTTTATTCTAGAAAAAGCCCCAAGAGTGCAAATTACCAGTCTAGTAACATTTAAATTCAACTGGTTAAATAATGTATTCAATTTTAAAATTATCATATTCTGAGTGGTATAATATCAAGTCAATTACAAAGAACTTACTGCTTATGGAATTTTTTTTAGCTGAGTCATACAAATATCAAATTTGAAAATACAACTAAAATATTCAGAATGATATTGATTAATCAATAACTGTGAATTTCATAAATGTATAACACGGAGATAGATTCCCATTCAACATGCAATTGATATAATTGTATTGAGTAACGTAAAAATTGTTCCATATCTAATCATAGTAATGATGGAAATAAAATGAAAAGTATTACAATAAACTCTAATAAACTATAGAAATGATCAATTTGCACATAGAAAGCCAAACATCCCCCAAGAGTTAACAAAATTAAACAGTGTAATAAGCAAGCACTATGCAGTTATTGATTGAGACTATAAACTTGGAAAGACTTTATTAAATTCATTATCTTTTTGAAGGGATGTCCATTTTCATCAGTACTAAGTTTTCTATTAAAACTTTGAAATAATTCATCTTCACATAACTATAGGCTTATACTCACGAATGTCATAAGGTTTTTATACTTCAATTTAATCTATAAACAATGAACTTCCGTACTCATTTTAAAATAATATATTAATAATGATTTATTATATTGCAGATTATTATACAATTTTTAGCCCAGATAGAAATTTAGGCCAGAAAAAAACTCTTTCAAAAAGTTTTATCTTTAACAATTGATATTGAAATGATCTTTCATGATCTTTCAAAATAATTTGGGTCACACTATCTTTACCGATCTAATTCTAATTTGTTATTATATTGAGAAAAATAAACCGTTTAAAAATCTCAAAAACCTATAAAAAAAACTATTAATTTATTTAACAAAATGCTCTCCAAAAGAAAAATTAAATGACTCTGATAATTATAATAGTTGAGAATTTTAAAAACTGATTTACTCTGGTTTAGTTTTCTTACCTCTTGATTTAATATATTCAGCAGTGATTTTCTGCAAACACATACAGCAAATTTATCCATACTGATGATACTTTTCATAAGAAACATTGTCAAAAAAAAGTAAAGACATGAATAATTTAGAAATGTTTTTCCAAGACTGATATCTTATTCCTAATCCAATACTTTTACATTTTCATCTAAACAACAGGGAAAATACCGTAATTTGAATATAATGATTTGCAATAGTAGGCTTAAAACACCTTCCAATTGTAGAAAAAAATTTGATAATAATTGAAAGAGATCTCTTGATTCCTTTTTGAAGCCTTAAAGAAAATCAGCAAGCCAAATTCTTAATATCCTCTTTTATAGATTCCGGTCATTGGCATTTCTATTGCTATGTGATTATTCATGTAGTAACTGAATACATAAATAGGCAATTTCCAAATACATATCATTTAGTATATTTAATTTACCTCTGAGTTTTAAAAAATAATGTAATTTTTCTTATCATTTGTCTAATAGCCTTTAGTTACATAAAACTTCAGTTGAGCTTTTTAAAAGCAAGATGAATGTGTGTATGAATGATTCTTTTTAAAATATATATTTACAATAATGACAGTAAAAAGTAAATTGTGGTCTTTATTTCCAAGAGGCTATAAAGTCATCAACTTAGGCAGAAATTAGTGGCTGAAGGCAGAGCATGGTATGAATTTTCTGGGTGCAAATTCAGGTTCCCTTTTGATGATGGATTTTATTTAAATCATTGAAAACCACTGTCAATTAAACAAATATTAAACAAATTAAAAAACTGAACTTGTTTAATATGGATTGGAATATTGTTGGACTTTGTGAAATTAAAATAAGTAAAGAGACACTTGATTTAAAAAGTGGATATGTATTTTACTATAAAGATACAAATATTGAAAATACAAGTGGAGTGGAATTCATTGTAAATAAAACCTGGATGAAAAATATTATAAAGATTGATGGCAAATCAGACTGAGTAAAAAGGTTAATTATTCAATGTAAAGGAATATATCAAATGCAGATAATTCTGATTTATGACCCAAACCATTGCAATAACAAAGTAGAAATTTCTTCTATGGATGTACATACTTTTGGTAAATCTAAAGAACATTTTTGAAATGACAAAGAGCATTTAATGTTAGAATTGGTAAACAATTTAATAACAAAAGTGCTTTCACTAAATTTGATTATGGTGATAGAAAAGAGGAAGGACACAAATTTGTAGAATTTGCATAAAAAGAAAAAAAAACCACTGTATTTTATGAATTCTTTATTTGAGAAAAATTTTAAATGCAAATGGACATGGAAGCATCCAAATGATGGTACAGCAGAATTGGTTTATATTTTTATTAACAGAAAATAAACATTTGAAGATCATAATGTTCTTACCAGATTGAAATGTTCTTCATATTTTCAATTCAAAATGTGAGCATTGTTTAGTGATGTAAAAGTTAAGTGTTAATGCTAAACTAGAGAAATGAAGACTATTATTAAAAGTTGATATTTCTAATCTTTAGAAACACTTCTAATAAATTGAAATTACTACATAAAAATTGTTTTAAAATATTAATAGACTTTGAGAATGGTTCAGATTTGAGTGAACCCAATAAGAAACTAACTGATAACTTATTAAGAATTGTAAGAAGGATAGATAGTACAAAAAACAACAGTTTGCCAGCAAATTTTTTAGTGAGATAAAACAATAAGTGAAGAAAAGAAGCAATTTTAAAAAATTATTAAATAATTTGTTACAAAAAACTAAATATCTAAAGTTTTAAAAAATGTATGAAAAAAAGGTTAATAATTACATACAAAAATTTAATTCTGAATTGGAAAGAAAAGTTATAGGAGAGAATAAAAGCAACTGTAAAGATAAAGTTATTTCTGCAAACAGAAGAAAAAATAGAACTATTACTAGAAAGTCATATGACATCATGGAAGAGTTTTATATAAAAAAAATATAATAATAAAGAACAAGAAAACAAAATATCTCTTACAGTGGTTACATCTTCTGTGCTCTGCAATTTAAATGACAAGCAATTAAATCTATGAAGAAGGAAAAAGCTCAATAAGATGCTGAAATTATAATTGATGTCTTAAAACTAAGTCGATAAAAAAATAAAAATTACCTGATTTGTATAAAATATATAATTGATAAAGATGTACCAAATTATTGGAAGAATGCAGCAGTATTATTGATATTTAAAAAATAGAATAAAAAAGATATTAGACCTCTCAGTCTTCAATCAATTCTATACAAAATCTTTATGAAAAATAATTACAACTCATCTTTAACAGTTTTTGGATTTTAATCAACTAAAAGGATTAACTGGATTTAAAAGTTGTTTTAGTACAGGGGTTAGAAAAATCCAGTGAATATAAGTTATCATTATTATAGTTTGTATTTAAAGATTATGGGAAAAACATTTGATTCTATAAGCATTTTTATGATGATTAAAGCATTGGGTTATCAAAATACAGATCTGACATATTGTAATGTTCTGAAGAAGATTTTCAAAATGCAACAAAAATGATTAGATTACATGGTGATACTAAGAAAATTAAAATTGAGAAAGATGCATGACAGGATAATTCTACATCTTCAAAAAGTTTTACAGTAGTTTTAGACGATATATTTTTGGAAAAAAAATGGCAAGCTAAGGAATTAAAAGTAAATAGATATTTATTAACTTGTTTAGATTTCACTGACGATGTGGTACAAATAATGCTTCAGACATCATGCAATGTTAGTCTTATCAAACGAAGTAAAAAAATAAGATCAAAGAATAATGCTAAAAAGCAAAGGTTCAATGGATTTTTTTCAGTAAAAAACAAAGATTAATAATCATGAATCATGAATTGGAAATTAACAAATAAAACTATAAATTGATAACATTATTAACACAGATGGAAATCTAATAGATAAAAATAATTGTAGCAGAAAACATTAGAAAAGTATAACTACATGTTTGAAAAGAAAAGTTTTTAATGGAGGGTATTATGAAATCTTATTTGTGTATATAAGACTTGGACTCTTAACAGACCTGGGTAAATTGATAAATGCGGGTTTAGCAAGAATGCATCTTGGGGAACATTTGTCTTTATGATATCTTTATTTATGTATTTGAAGAGTGTATAGTAGAATGGATATTAATTAAATACATCTATACAAGATATTATATATGGAAGTAGACAAATAAAATTGAATTACTCTGTGTGTCTTTAACTATGGTTTAAAGTTTACATCTGGGCCAGAGATAACCTCTACTTTAATAATTGATTAGTGATAATCATTATTGTATTTATTTAGAATGGATAATTTCAAAGTTGTGGGTGAAGTAAATTTAACACTTGTAAATCATAATATAACAATTTACTATTGATAAAGACTGAACATATGGGAAAATTATATAAAAAGGATTGTGACTTGGGACAACTGATGAGTGCTGACTCAGTATGAAATGCATCTTGGTAGTTACTTGTATATAGCATCTTTATTCATGTGTTTCAAGAGTTATTATGGAGTGGAAATTATTAAGTACATCTATAGCAGATATTACACATGGAAATTAAATAATGGAGTTAAATTACTTTATGTTTAAATATTTAACGAAGTTTTAAAATTTATATTCAGTATAAAGATAATTTATAGTTTAATAAAGTTGTGAGTAAGCTATGTTTGACACTTATAAATCAAAATGTGAAAAAAATCAATATAGTGACGTTAGATTATTCAATATAAAGTATGGAAACATGTATATTATAAATAATAAAAAAATGAAATATATGGGTGGGAGAGTACAAAAGTCATTACTGACACCATTAAAAATTTTTAAAGATTAAAATAAAACTGGGCTGGATATATTTCTAGAAGAGATAGTAACATATGGACAATTGAATTATCAAGTTGGTTCCCAAGAGATTATAAAGGACATTGAAATAGACCATATATGAACTAATTGGTGTGTTATGGAGAAGAGAAGGTAGGTCAGAATAATTGGATTAGACTGGAGAGACTTTTATTCTATAGCAATAATTCTTAAAAATGATGATAATTTCATGCAATTTGAGGATATTTTTAAGCTCTAGATAAATGTTTTTATTATTATTTAAGACTGGATTTAAAATAATTTCCAAATACAACTTCCTTTGGAAAGTGACTAGCACTACTTGGCTAGTAATGCAATTAATTTAGAGATAAATTACATTAGCCCTCTGAGTACTCAATTAACTCTACTATAAAGTTTATAATTTGAACCTAAGTCAAAAACTTTGTGTGTGAAAATATATTTGTAAAATAATGTTGGCACTATTGGCACCTAACCGCAAGGCTACTTTTTACTTTAAATACAAAATAAAATTATATTATTCTGCTAAGCACTTTAAAGAGATGTGCTCTCATCTTCATACTGCTGAGTAAAGTAATTATATGCAAATTATGCAAAATTCAAAAATTAATTGCTCCATTTCTCTGAGATTGTGAAGCATGTGCCTTTGCGGTTGATGGCATTGCAATCCAATGCAATGAAGCAGGCCTCCTTAACTTTTCTTTTTACATTGTGTCTTTCTTTGCAGACCAGGTTGACATCTTGTGGTTCACACTGGTGCCCTGTTAGTTTCTGATGAAGTGCAAAAATGGAATAGCATGGTGGATCTGACAGATTAATTAACAACATGAAAAATAAACTAACACTGGCTCAAACACCTCAAGCCATTTATAATATTGCATGTACTCATGAAAATTATAAAGCCTCATATTATGGGAAAACAAAGGCAGCAATAGAAAACAGATTACTACAACACAAATATGCATACATCAAAGCTCAGTCAGATCCATCATGCTATTCCATTTTTGCACTTCATCAGAAACTAACAGGACACTAGTGTGAACCACAAGATGTCAACCTGGTCTGTAAAAAAAGACATGATGTAAAAAGAAAAGTTAAGGAGTCCTGCTTCATTGCATTGGATTGCAACACCATCAACCGCAAAGACACATGCTTCACAATCTCAAAGAAATGGAGCAATTAACCTTTGAACTTTGCATAATTTGTATATAATTACTTCACTCAGAGCTATAAAGTTGAGAGTATGTTTCTTGAAAGCACTTAGCAGAGTAATATAATTTTATTTTGTATTTAAAGTAAAAAGTAGCTTTGCGGTTAGGTGCCAATAGCACCTACATTATTTTACAAATATAAAGTTTATTTTTTGCAATAATTAAGCCTACTTTTTGCAGTGGCTTTTTATTTTTTTTCATATATTTCTTAACTAGATATCAGAAGAAAAGTTGTCTTATAAAAAATGCATCAAAATTGTTAAATAGATCAGACTTGCCAAAATTTCAAGATGTAATTTTGTCATCTAAGATTTATCTCAAATCAAGATTCTTTTTCTGTTAGTTCATTCAAAAATATCTACAACTGAAGAATTATGGCATAAACATGGACTTTATTGAAAATATTACTTTCACACAATTTAAGAACATATATTATTAGATTCTGGCTTTGATAGATCCATTGATGCTTTTATAAGTGTCACTGCATCTAAAATGATAGACAATTTTTAAAATTCCTTTAGTTAAGCATTAGGACACCAGCAGTTCTTTGAATATTATTCAATGCTAGATGAGTGGGTGTGGTCGTGATAAATGAATGAACATTATATTTTGGTCAAAAATTCCAGTGATGAAATAGTATTGAGGATGAAAACATAACCATGACTATTTTTTTCTTTGTATAAACAATTTTAGTATGTCTAAAAACATTGTCTTTCACCAGTAAAATGTTGACTTCAGACTTTTTCTTCTTCAAGTATTTTTTTTAACTTCAGAGATAAAACAATCAATCCTAGGAACATTTCCTAAACAAAATGATTAGGTCTTTTATTGTGTTTATCAGACTACAGATAGATATAAATTATTCTTGATATTGAAAATGCATAAATTTTGAGATTGATAAATAGCTTACTATTTGACTAATTGTCTCAAGTTTGAGTTTTTTGTTAGCTTTAATATTTTTATGAATTTATATTCTATTAAGCATTCTGTCTAGAGCAGCTATTTATTAATTATTTTGAAGATATAAATATTTATATATTTCAACTCTGCTGGAAGTACAATTTACAACTTTGATCTTTTAAAATTTGTATTGATTTTTAAACTTATACACCCACTTGCAGTAAACAGTGTGATATCCTTATTTTCAAAGACTCTTTTATTAAAGTCTTTGTATAATAGAGTCAACATTTTTAAACACAATAGCCTAAGGGATATTTTTTTGTTTATATCCATTCATAAATTTCAATGCTTTTTCAGTTTAGCTTAAAACACATCAGTTGTGATGAAACTTCAATAACATAATTTTTTTACACAACTTTATGATTTATTCTCATATAATAACTAGCCAATTTCTGTAGGTGATTTTTTTTCGTTCAGCAATTAAATCAATTTTTACTATATCATACTTTAAAAAAAACATTTTATAGCTTTTCTAGGAGGCTTAGAAAAATGTTATTATGATTAATTTGTCACTTGAAGGCTTCTAAATGAAAATTTTAAACTAAAATAGACAAAAGCACAAACACATGCATTGTATTCATAGAAATAATAGGTAAATTGTAAAATATAAACGTGAAAGTGAGAAAACTCAGATACCCAAAAAATGTCTATTGATAAACAAACAAGAAATACTACGTAAAATATAAGTTTATGAAAAATCTATGGCGGAACTCAAGTATTAAAATTAACAGCACATTGTACAGGCTTAATACCTGCATTTATATATGTAATATATGTGAGATTCAAACTCATACTTCCACACAACCCACAATTCTCAGTAGCATCTTATATTGCTGACCCACCTGATCAGACACATGTTGAAAAGATAAATAATTACCAATATACATATTTTGTGCTAAACCAGCACTCATCAGTTGGTCCAGATTACCATCTCCACACATATATACAATCAGTATTCAGCATTATATTAAGATAGCCAATCTTCATACTTTAATGGACAGGATTCAAACTACTCCAACCCACAACTGTTCAGCCTTTCATTTCATTGAAAATCTGATGATGGAATGTTCAAAGCCCATGTTATAAGGGGTCAGAATGACTAAACATCAACATGGGCAAAATAACTATCGTGCCACTAACATAGGCTTTGACCATTTCATCATCAGATTTTCAATGAAATGGAAGGCTGAAGTATTGTGGGTTGGATTAGTTTGAAGCCTGTCCATTAAAGTACAAAGGTTGGCTATCTTAATATAAAGCTGAGTACTGATTGTATATTTGTGTGGAGATGATAATCTGTACCAACTGATGTGTGCTGGTTTAGCATGAAATATCTATATTGTGATTATTTATTTTTTCAACATGTGTGTAATTAGGTGGACCAGCAATATAAGATGGCACTGAGAATTATGGGTTGTGTAAACGTCTGAGTTCGAATCCCGCATATGTAAAATTAACAGTGAGAAACAAATAATAAAAGAAAAGATTACGATTGCAATTAAATGTTAGTAATGTTAACATGTTATTAACTTTCAATACAAAATAACCAAAAATTTGAGAAAAAAGAGATAAGCAATGACTTGGATGAAGAGATAAGAAGCATCGTACCGAAAGGATGAGATGATGAGGTTATATAGTCTACTGAATTCAGTTATTAAAATGAACAACTTATTCATATGTTTTTTGCTTTACAGTGGATATTCGTGTGGATGTATGTGCATGGATGTATGCAAAATGCAGCGCATGTTTAAAAAGCAAAAAAAAATTAATCAACTTTTTAATCATTAATTGAATTCATTTCCTTTTTTTAAAACTTAATGATAGAAAATAAAAATGCCATCTAATGTAATGTTCTTCAGAGAATAATAATAAAAATTTCTTAGTTAATAATAATCTTAATTGTACACTTAAAACAATTATTAAAAGTGTGAAAACTTCTATTATTAACCTAAGCAAATTCACAGTTGTAGATCGGGATAATAAAAAAAAAGATATCAAAAACATAAACGAATATTTAGTTAAACTTTAGAAATTTCAAAGAATATTTTTCATTTATAAAAGCCCATCCCTTGTTGGCTTCCTATACATATGCTAAATATGAATTTGTATTGAAGTGTCTCACAAAATAGTTGATTCAAAAAATTTGTTATATCTAAAACTCACTGCAATCCGTAAATATATATTATATATACACAGAAAAAGAGAGAATGCAGATGAGAACTATCTGAGTTGGGTGATGATGAGAATGTAAATGTAAATACCTGTCCATGTGTGTATTCTTTCTGTAAATCAAAAAAAAAAAAACTATTTGGTGTTCTGGTGACTAGAACATCAAAAAATGGGAGTTTTCCATCAGACTCTGTTTCCATCCTCATATTAAATTTACAATGGAAACAGAGACTGATGGAAAACTTCCATTTCTTGATGTTCTAGTCACCAGAACACCAAATAGTTTTTTTTTAATTTACAGAAAGAATACATACATGGACAGGTATTTACATTCTCATCATCACCCAACTTAGATAGTTTCCATAGCCAAAACTCTTTTAAATAGAGCAATTAGCCTTTCAGATAAGTCAGATCTTAAAGAAGAAATAAATCATATCAATGTAATAATACCATGATCTTGATGACTCTCACCTAAGACAAATAAAAAAAGTTCAAAACTGCTGTGAGTTTGCAACTTTTATCTTAAAATGATAATAAACAGAAGTCAACATATTAAGATCTGTGCAGAAATTCTGATTTACAACAAGTGAAGAAGGGGTAGATTTTTTGGTTTTATATGATAGGACCAAGTTGATGTAACCATTTGACCAGGTATGAGGTTAAAATAGAAGACATTTTTGAGCCAATAGAAATTAAATGTGTCTATATTGCTGCTTAAGGGACATAATTGATAGAACTAAAGCAGGGTCATAAGAAATAGCCTTCAATTTCAAATTAATGACATCCAACTTTAACTAAAGCTGTAGGAGATTTATTCATACTGATATAATTCTTAATGACAGATTGGATTATATTGATAAAGGAAAACCAACAACAACAGATCAATCTTTTTAAAATAAATGGTATATTGCAGAAAATATTGCCTCTGGAGATGTCACCTTAAGCAATACTCTTAATGTATCACTATTGTGAAGAGCAGGCTGGATGTATATATTAAATATCAATTTGAATGGAGAATGCCAAATGATCTGAAAAGCAAACTAATTGCAAAGACAGATTAATTATAAGTGGAAATCTGGTGAGGAAAATGAAAGTGAGTGAGAATTGAATGCTTTAACATATAGAAAGAAAAAGCATTACTGAGAAAGAAGTCTTCTCTTCTCACCAATCTGCAGTTAATGAGGTGGAGATGCTTATGAACAAAATCAGAATAAGGCATATTAAAGTTAATGAAAATGACAGTAGGAAAAGAGTTTGGAGAAGAGATGAGATAAAACTGGAAAATAAGCTGTCTTATCAGAATGAGTTTGTTATATAGGTGCAAGTAAACAATGTTAAATGTAAAGGCATGATGATGAAAGAAAATGATCATGTTTTGATCAGGATAGAGGGTGTCAAAATACTCAAAACTTGCTCTATTATCGATTAATACAGCCACACTAGAAGCTGAAGTTTAGAAGTAGAGGAAAGTGAATACCTTCTTCAGGCAAGGATTGTTATTAGACTGCGTAGAAAATTTGGTCTCGGGAAAAAAAGTTATATGAGGAGAGAATTGAGATATACATTTGCTGTTGGAGTGGGTTCAAATCACTTACATTATCACCAGTAATATTCAGAAGCATAGCAACTCAATAACAAACTACAACTGAAAATGCAATTTATAGAACAGGCATACAGATAAAGAATAATTTAGAAGTGACACCTATTGTAAGTAGCAAATATACAATTGCCTTGAATAAGATAAACCAGGATTTCTTAGAAAAATAGCAAGGAATAAGGGCTATCTCTCAATACATCAACATATCACATTGATTAATAACAAGCCTTAGTTAAAACTCAGATAAAATATGAAGAGAGATAAATAATATTAATAAATGATTTTAAAAAATCATAATACACTAACTGGAAAACAAAAAATGTAAATCACTGCTCAATAAAGTAAAAGAGCACGATCAGCACAATATTGTTGTACTTGTGCCAATACACTGACATCATGAAGTAATTCATAGACCATATTTAAATTATCATCAATACCCTTCATGAGATTAGAAACAGATATACCTTCCTGTATCCTAGACATACACATATGAGTGTCCACACTATCAAAAAATTTTTTTTTCTGGGGACAAGCATGCAACATGAGCTAATGCTTGCCTTATCCAATGTTGATTTATAGATATATTTAGATTCAGAGCAGATTCAGTCTCAAGTATAGTCTTTTGTTCCTTAAAATCAGCTGGATGAGGTGCTGGAATGTTTGATTTTACAGATTTAACTTTGAGAGTAACTATATTTTCTAGATTTTGACCCTCTTAACAACTTTTTTAATTTCCAGGTTTCCTCTTCTCGAATGATTAAACTGGAGAAAATTTATCAGATAGTAAAATTTCATTCTCCATTGCATTATTTCAGACTCAGCATCAGTGGATTTAGTCTTCTGAGTGCTAATATCAGTAACAGTTTTAGATAATGATGATAATGTAGCAGAAGTGTACAAATCTTTATGAATACTGATTAAATTTTGGTTAGTGATAGACTATGTCAAGACTTTGGAACATTGATGACTTTTGGGCATCTATAAGGGCAAATCTTTTACAATCTGAGTTGAGGTGCAACATTTTTGAAAGTAATTATAAATGAGGATGACTCAGTAGCATGCAGAGTTGAGACATCATTTGGCAGAAGTCCTTTCCTTGAAATAATGTTGAAAGTAACTGTATTCATTAATATTAAAACACTGGTCTTTTTGTGGCAAATATTTGAAGTTTTCTATGAATTCTAAACTAATATATTAAGCAAAATCTAAAGTTTCTTATGCAGCAGATTTCAATTTGCTCCATCAGCATTAAAGACCTGTCCATATCAATGTAACTAGGAAACTCAACATATATCTATCTGTTGTTGGATATGCAAAACTTTGGCAACTATTTTCCAGAAAGTTTTTTCCATTAACATCACATAAAGCTCTTCCAGTGGATATAGTTATGGTCATAATTAATGTCTTAACATTATGGAACTTCTTAAACAATTTTAGTAAAGCACTGTTAAGTTAACCTTGTTACTATACAAACTGTTAGTCAATAGATATACCATCAGTGTTTAGTCATTTTTAGGCAAAATTTTAATCAAATTATCATTAAGTAAATTAAAAACCATTTTCTTCAGTTCACAAACACTCAGCATTTACTTGAGCCCTCAAATCACATTTTTGTGATATTTTCACATAACTAAATTTTGCACTTTCATTTCATATTCCATTATGAAATTTATTATTTGTTGACTCAGTTTTGTTATTTTCCAACTTATTAAACATGTGATTATTAGTAGTAATTGAATTGCAAGGGTCTGATTCAGATTTAGGTGAATTATTTAAATGACTATTGATAACTTTGCTAGCATTTAAGGCTGGACAGCTTTTTATGCTATCAAGAGCTCTAACAAATGAATTAGTGTTAATTTTTTTTGTTATTGATGACTTCTTAATTACCAAAATAATGGAAGATGAAACTGGTACTCTGGTCAATTGAAGGTTGTCCTGAGAGTATAGAAAAAGAGTAGATACTTCAACACCAGTAGATTGTGATAGTAAAAAATATTCCTCAATGGCAGACTCACTATTACAATTAGTAGCAATCTGGAAAAATTAAAGATTAGTAATGATATTTAATAATGTACCTCAATTTAGAGTTAAACAGAAAAAGGAAAATTTCAAATTTCTACCAAACAAATATTAGCACTGAACACAAGCTCTTTTCAATATAAAAAAATTGTTTTAAATATAAGTACAAAATTAGCCAACTTGACTTGAAGTGCCACCTATACCATCTAAAAAATCATATTATGATTATTACAAATAAAACATGGCACTAGATAAATATTGATAGATTGTAAATTGTAAAAAATTCACAAATGCCATTTATTAATATATAGCAAATGGAATTAGAAGCATGTGTTCAAGGCCATTATGCACTTATTTCTAAATGGTTTAGATTGACTTATGTATATGAATTTAGGTAAAAAAGATAAAGTGGATTCATTCTTATCTGTGTTTAATGTGAGAACATTCCTCAGCTTAATAAATACACACAGTGCATTTATCAAGGTGATTTACTTATGTTTCTTACAAATAAACATGATGTGATGTTAGATAAATATATAATTAGTTATATAATTGTAATTTATAATCTATAATATACAAGAAATGTTTATTTTGTTTATTTAATTTGTTTTGTTAAATTAATTCAATGGAAATTAAACACTTGGCTAGATTGATTATGGCCACATATATAAATTAATCATAACCTTTATAAAAATTACAGCTATTTAAAAAAGTTTCAAACTTTATCCATTTGGCAAACCTGATTATAAACATATCTAAAAACACTTCTATTTTAATTATATATGATGAATATTCAGCTCATTAATAGTATTTTATTATTTATACATAGATAAATATAGCTACTTGTAAATTAAATGACCATTCAAACTCCAAGACAGAAGGATCATGTTTAGAAATGACTTTTGCAATGACTATAAAGTCTAATGTGTGAGCCACAAATATGTCCACATGTAGAACCAGCTTATCATTTTTTTGTTTATTAGTCATTGTGCAATGCAATCTTTTAATTTTTTCAGCATAATGTTTATTTCTGAAATACTTCAAAAGTATTTTGATAAGTGCTTATACTTTATTGAACTATTCCTTTTATACTGATTTAATCAAGTGATTTCATTGGTTAATTCTGCTTTTAAAATACTTGCTAATTTATATAAATTAAATTTCATCTTTTCAATGAGTTTTAAACTATGAGTCATCATTTTTAAAATATTATATTAAATTATTTAGCAGTTATAAATAATAAACACTTTTATTAAAATATCAAATATCTTTATTAAACAATTTAAATATTTTAGTGACTCTAATATATTAATTTTAAAACAAAATTTTACATTTACATAATAATAATTTTAACTATTACTTTTAAAACATTGTCTTTAAATCTAATTTTGCAACTTTTATAATGTAACTAATTTTATTAACAGGCTAGAAATTGAAATTTCTTTTCCTAACCTTTGGAAGCACACACACCAATACAACCACGTTGAATCATGTGACACTTTCAGAGCATTCTAGGTTAACATTAAATTATTTATTATCTAATTATTATTTTGTTTAAAATAATATAATAATTTTAAATTATTTATTATCTAAATATTATTTTAAACAAAATAATAATTTTAAACACCATATATAAATATTTATTACTAGAATTAAACTATTATATTGTCATAGTATGTATTGAATATAATAAATAAAAATTAACGTTATCTTTTAAGCAATACATTATATTATTTTATTACTTAATTTATTTAATACATCATTACCGACTCTTATTTACTGAGTTTGAACTCATACAACTTATAAAATCACACTTACATATTAAAAAGTAACATAAATTTAAAGTTTTTTAAAAATAGTTTACATTTCAAATCCTACTTAAACTATAAGGGCACAATATATGTATAATGAATGATATTATTAATGATTTTATTATATGAGAACAAGTCTGTGGAAGTAATTAATTTTTGTAATTTGAAAATGTAAGAGAGGTTGTTAGTTTTTCTTATTCCCTTAATGATTATTGTTATTCCTGATTAATTTTTTATAAAATTAATTAATTTTTTAATATTGAAAGTATAAATTTAATAATATGAGTACTTGTTAAATAGCCACTATACATCGCTTTGTGGTATGATTTCTGTGCAAAAACAGAGCAATATAACATTCCTGGGCCTGTTGACTTTTAAACAATTTACATTATTTTATAATATGGCTTTCTTTTTATTAAAAGTGAACATTTTTTTTAATTTTGAAAAAAGGGCCTTCTTTTTTTTTTGGTCAAAAATACGGCTTTATTTTTTTTGAAAAACAAAAGTTACCTTATTCTTACTTTTTTAAATCTTTTATTAAAAAAGCAGTGCCTTTTTTTTTGTAATTCTTTTTTTAATTATCTTACATGGTGGCTTTTTTTAAAATTATATTACATTTTAAAAAAAGCTTTTTTTAATTTTAATAAAAAAGTGTGTGTGTTTTATTTTTAATAATAATGTGTTCAAAAAAGCATAATTTATTTTATAGTAATTAGGCATAGGTGGCTTTGTTTTTTTTCTATTTTTAGAATAATACAATAAATGTAATCTGAAAAGCAAACCTTTTTTCAAGTAATTAATCAGACTTGGCTTTTTTTATTTTCTTGCTTTCACCTTTTGTTTTTGGTTTATCCCCCCTGCCCCTCAAAAGGCCACTTTCTTTTTATTTACAATAAAGAATCAAAGACTTTTTTTATTTGGCCTACTTTTGTCCATCCCCTACCCTTCAACACTGACAGTCTGGTTGTAATATTAAATAAAAGCTTTAAAGAAAAACTGAATGAACAACACCAAAACAAAAAACAAAAAAACTTTGGATTTGATAAAACAGATTCATTCCAAAAATAAATTTATTAATGACATATACAACTTTAATTAACAGAAAACTTTTTGGCTGAAAAGTGTAACATTTTTGAACAACATTGAAAGAACAAACAGCCAGACATAAGTTTGGAGACTAGTGAGTTGTGTGGGTGGTTGGTCATTTGCTGTAATATGGCTCTAAACATGTCCTCATCTTTATGGTGTCTCCAAATAAATTCATCCAGATAATTGTTTAGGCATTGGCTTGCTGTGGTGTGGTGGTTTTGGTTTTGCCACTTCAGGAGACCCCAAAACCTCTTGATGGTCTGGGTTTGGGCACCTGTTCTGGGATCAATAAAATTATACTGGTGGTTAACTGTTAAGTGGCTAAACCCTGCTGCCTCATGGTCACAGGCTTCACATTCTGATAGATATCATCCAGCAGCATCGCTGCAGAGCATCAGTGGATGGCAGTTGTGAAATTCACCTGTCTCCCAGAAAACACCTCCAAAAAGCCACTGCTGTGGAAACCTCCTTCCCTGATGGTTCTTGCAGTGTGAGAGTCCAGGACCACCTATTTGACAGCAGAGGCATGACAAAAGGGTTAAACAGCAGAGGCATGACAAAAGGGCTAAACAGCAGAGCTCTATCAAACTGGTGGTCTACTGTACTAATGTAGGTTTTGAGATTTGGAGATCATCTCTCACATGTTTAATGGTCAGCTTGTCTTGGCTCCACAAAACATGAGCTGCAAAGCTTTGAGGAAAGACATTCTGGAACCCTCAAACCATGTCCCCTTGCAAATGGATACTGTTCACCTGATGACACATGAATATCACACAAACTGCCAAGTTCAGCTACTATGTCTCATACCTTTACCACAGACTTATTGATTGACATGTGGGAGAATGTTCCTGCAGAAAAGCAACGGCATTATCTTCTATGTTTGGGATGTCCCACAGTTGAATCATGATGCTATTGCCTTTAGCCATTTTGTTTTTCTCATATGACTCATGACCAAATCAGGACTTTTTCACAAACACCTTCAATCATGCTCTGTAAGAGCCATTTCAAATTTAGAACACTTCCACTCTGTGTAAAAAAGCATGCCTGATATGCTGACAATTAGTTGTACTCAATACTACATCAGTTGGGGTGTAGGGAAAACCATTTGGAATAACATTTCAACAGTTCTAAGACCTTCCATTACACACAGCCTTAGATTAAATGGTAGCGAACTGCCATTACTGACCATACACATAGAAAGCCACACACAAAGCTGGGCAGAACATTTTCTGTGCATATGCATAAAAAGTGATTCCAACACATGATCACTATTAAATGGCTATTATGATTGTAGCGTAGGATTAGCTATAGGTTCAGTACATGGCAGAATTAAATGGCTGCTTACTGATCAGTAGTGTCACAGTTTTGGCCACATCAAATGCATAATGGGGCCACTAAACGGCTACTAAGATCATAGTCGTGTATTAGCCATAGATTCATCCCCAAAAACTATGTTTCTGTGTTTTTACACAGAAACAGCACTACCAAGTGATGAACAGTGTCTATTTAACAAGATCAATAATATGTGTGTAGCATGTGATTTTAGAATAAATAAAAATGTTTATAAGAGAAACTTTAAGATATATTGAAAGATAGATTTTGGAGGATGAATTAATCTATTTTTATTAAGATTAAAAGACTACTTTCTGTGGTAAATCTATGAAAATTTAAGGGAAAATATGAATTGTGATTTCAGAAAAGGAACAAAGGAAGGGAGACATTATGCTAGCTGTGATAATGCACCAAAGGGAAGGTTTATTTATATTAGAAATTAAAAAGCATTGTCTAGGGTAATTAACAACAGATGGTATTTTTTGAGAAAGGAGTGATAGCCAAATCATCTATGTAGGTTAGGTGTTTCATTGAGTAATTGAGAAAGATAATATGCATGTTAGGTAGATTGTATCAATTTCTGAGAGTAGATAATTAATCTATGTAATAGAAAAAAATGGAAACCAAAGATGTACTTGTGAAATGGTATTATGACATAAAAACCCAGGAACTATTTATCATTTATGATTATGTGGATTTGACTATTAAATAAAAAGTAAAATTGGTAAGTATATAAGTTGAATATAAAGAAATATTGTATTGGAGTAATTCTAAAAGATTGGTCATAAAGACTGAGTAAAATACAGTGGTACTGTCTAATTAAACCACATTTGAGGCTAATAACCTTGTCAGACATACTTTCCAATAATTATTTTAAATAGTGTTTATGTGCTGAAAATTTTGCCTATTTCATACAGGTTGTTGAGTAGTCCTACTAATATTATTCTTTACTGTTTGATAAGATTGCTGATCATGTCATTGCTATGTAGCAAGTTATTAAAGAATATTTACCTTTAATATGTAAAAGCCTTATGATGCATTAAAAGTGCATCTGTTTGTCATTTAAATGATTTGGGTTTGAATCTGGGCCAAGTAATGTTAATTGATGAGCAGCTCTTAACTTATCCAGCTTTCCTTTGAATATTTATTGATAAATGGGGATCTAATTTATTTTTTGGCAAAGAGTAAAATAAAAAAAAATAGAAAATTATTCAAATCCTACCAGCAAAAAAAAAACCTAGTGTATTTCTCCAGGGATGGTTATTGGAGTAATCTTTGATTAGTAATGATTTAGTTAAAGACACCTTTATTTTTAATCTATGAATATATATATCACCGGTCATTTATAATAAAATAATTATATCTTTTGCATTGCATCATGTTTTTGTAGGTACTTCAACTCATATTATCTAAAAAAAGATTTTCTTCTCTTAATACTTTTCAAATAATGTTATTTCCAAATGTCTAGTTATTTATCTAAATACATTTTATTTTTTACATATCACAATTAATCATGTTATTTTTAAACTAAATTGTTTAAAAGGCAATTGTGAGATAAGTCAAGATTTTACTTTTATTAAAAGAAAAATATTCCTGCGGAATATGTAAAGCATATAGATAATGTAAGCAATCATTATCCAAGAGGGATGCTAAAATATTTTTGATTCATTTATTAAATATGAAAAGAAAATAACAATAAACAGTTATTTTTTGAATCCAAAAAGAAATGAAATTATTATTATTTTTCCTGATTTTAACTCAAACAATAAAAATATTTAATTTTAGTATTTTTTATTAACTTCTTTCTTTTGAAAAAATTAATTAACAGAAACAGTTGTTATAGAGTTTATTTTTGATTAATATTATACAGCTTACTTTTTTTTTCAAATAAAATCCAGGGAAGTAATAAGAAATATATAATGAATAGTTGAGTTCTAAATCTATGAAAAAAAAAGGCAGATCTGTTTGAGTTTAAAAAGAGCCAAATTACTGGTATCTATTAGATGCAGAACCCCTGTTCGACAATCCCAATAGTAGATTTTATTATTTTCACTAAATATGAAAACCGTTTTAATTACAATTCGAAATCACTGCTTTGAGAAAGTGTGGCAGAGAGGATTATAGTCCAAAGTCACAAAAACAAGGGAATGTAATCTGATTTTTCCAGATCCCTAAAATAATCCATAATAAATTTTACAAGCAGTAAATTTATACATTAACTACTATTTTAGAATTACTACTTTCTAATGAAAATACTGTAGTGTAGAAATGGCATTTTTATATACATAAGAAATGAACAATAAATGATTATAAGATTGCTGTTTTTCCAGCCATAAAGTCACTTACGTTTAGTAGTACAGTTATGGTACTGCATAGAAATATCAAAACTGCAGAATATTTAAAGTCCTTGCTTTCAAGAGGCTTGAGAATCATATTCCTCCTTAGTCTTTCTAATTATTCAATGGAAATATTTTTGAGATTTATTATTCATAAATAATAAAAGACACTTTATATTAATGTCTCTCAGTTAAACTTGAGACAAATTTATAATTTAATATAAAACATGACAATATTTAAATATGGTATTCCATAGTTCCCCAAAATGCAAATGTAAGCAGAAAGAATACAAATTGCCATTATAAATTATATTAATAAAAATTTATTTCATATTAACTTCTGGGTGTTCATGTTTATTTTTGGAAAGTCAATAGCAAAGAGATAACTTATTTCTTACTCAAGAATTTATAAGAAGTTTGAGTGCTATGAAGGTCAAAACTGGGTGTAATCTGTGACCTTCAGCTCCAGAGTCTGATACTTTATCATTGCATCCAATCATGCAGGACAAAGTGTAAAAAAACCATTAACAACATTTTGTATAATTAACAGTAAAAAAATACTTTTTTGTGAATAGCCCACAAACTATATATTTTGTTACTTAAATGCTGAGAAACAAGTTCAGAACTTATATATTAAAAAAATTTAGATTAAAACGGTATAAAATTTATATATATATATTGTGCCGGTCGGATTTGTATATTCACGTAACGATCTAGCATCTAGGCAAAAATACCTCGAATCCAATTGTGTGCAAAATACACAGGTCAGGAACACTCATGAATTCTGCCCTATTTGCCTATTTCCCAGATCTATAACATTATGAGCAACAATCCCGATGACATCGATTAACTTACTTCTCACCCGCCGGCATCAGTCTTCGGAGACACAAAAAGACTCTAGGCTAAACTTATATGATAGAATAACTTAATAACTAGCTATATTTTATGAGCAATGAAGACTTGTGACCTAGCATATTAATTATGTATTGAGCGGAGATCATCTAGTCATATTGAGCACAAGTAATAACTTAATGTATTATCTTAACTAAAAGAAAGCAATGGTTCGAGTTTGATATATATATTTAAAATTTATTAATAACAAAATTATGTCAGGTTATTTACCTGACATGAGCCTCATAAGTATTATATATATGTGTTTGATTCATATTTAACGATAACATAAGATTTGCGGCTATGCCACTAATATATGTGTGATTTAATGAATTAGCGCTATTGGAATACATTATTAGAATACTATTACACCCCCAGAGATGAAAAGAGCATTTACTTAATTTAAAACAATAATAATTTACAAGCAGATATTATATTTGGTTACTTTCAATATTATTATTGATTGGAGTTATAGATAATTAATGCACGGGGTGGATAATGAATAATTATATAAACGATACTAAATCTATCGCATTAATACGTATATAAAACTAATGGAAATACATCTGTTTAAAGAAATCATATCATTATGGCTTATGACTATTTCTGGGTGACTAATAACACACTGAAAGGCAGTGCGTGCATGGCGGCTGATTGGGTTGGTCCATTATGGATCCTGGAGTGTGCTTCATGAATTTTTAATAACGGAGTGGACCGATTTCCTCTGCAACGTAGGCAGGGTCGGTATTGAGATGAATGACGGTCGGCTATGTCATTATCAGGCTGGATTTTCCAGAGCAATCCCCATATAAAGCATGCACATAAGACCAAGGATGTCCCCAGGGTGGTTTTACAGCCTGGTTTAAGGACATAGGAGAACGACAATGGGGCTCGACTGTGTGAATACCTCCATGTGAGAAGAAGCATGAACATATATAAAAACGAAATGGCCTTTATGTACGTAACACTTAATAATATAATATAACTCTAAAGGTTAAAGATTATCTAACATATTTATTGCCCACAAATTATGAAATATTCGGCGTAATGATATGGCTTCATTAAGCAAACATGGATAATAATTATACTTAAATATAATACTAAGATCTTAAGATCCCCCTCCCCCTTTATCATTGTTACTTAATATTATTCATTACTTTCCCACACATTTAATAAATCTCAATTTTGGTTGATCAATGCCCTTGTAAAAATATATAAATTATTACAAAATCAGTGGGTGGTGGTAATAGCTAAGGTGGGTTTTACATATATAATATGATTTAAGAATAAAAGATAGCGCATTATTTATCTAAAATTGCGAGCACCTGGGCAAGTCGAATAAGACTTGTTTTAATCAAATTATAAATTATTTACCCAGTAAATGATGGGTGGGGAAATGAAAATGAATTAAATGCTTGCAATTTTAGAATACTATTGCATTTATTTTAAAATATAAATACATAAATGTAAATGAAAATTATTTTCCGCTTGGAATTAAAAGAAAAGGAAAAACATTTTATAGGAAGCTTAATATAGATTAGTTATATAGAGTTATACAAATACATATTTTGAAGACATTTAAAATAGGTGATTAAAATATAAATATTACATAGAAGGCAGGATTTAATAATTATAAGCGGTCAAAGTTCTTTAACCTTGCTTATTTGGAAGAACGATTTCATTAGGAGTCAGTCCATCAGTATTGTTTCACTAGATCTAGGGTAGCATTATTATTTGAGAATCAGCAGTTCATTTTCACTGGAAAAATACACAAAATTCATTAGTATGGGATGCAGAGCTTCGTTCATGGGAACAGCATATTTAGAATGGAGAGACAAGGTGAAATTTCCTACTCATGACACATTGAGTGAGAATTAAAACTAGCATGGAATATGTATAGCAACATAGTTATTTAATGGTCTCCTTCTTTGTGGATTCAAATCCAGCAGTATATATACTTTTATTTTGAAGCTGTAACTTAGCAACTACTGCTGGACCTGAGGCGGTTTAATCACTTAAGTTTCATTTGGAATAGTTTGACCGGATACTCTTATCTAGTAAGATGTTTGAAACAATGTAAGTTTGTTATCAGTTTCTCGAACGATTGTTTTAAAATATATCTTATGATTTTAAAACAAGCTAGCATGGACAATTTCCACTAATGGGTTTATTTTATTATTATCAATTCGTAATCTTTTACTTTAATCTAAGGGGTCTTCTGGGTAATTGTTTTTCTATAGACTTTTTAACAAGATTGTATCATTTCTGGCTACAAAATTATATATGAAAAATAATAAGTTTCATATATAATACCTTATATATATAATATAACTTTATTAATATAGTCACAATCTCCTACACTGAAATATACATATATATTTATTATTTACACCCGCATACACATGAGAATATTATTATTAAATAAAATATTTTTAAATTAAAATACATACGTTTACATTATTTATGTTATAATACTGAGCAAAGAAATATATATATATATATTATGAGCTATGTATATACATGCATAAAGGTGGGTTTGAATACAGTTAGATGGTAGGAGATTGGATGTGGGCTGTGAAACAGGATCTGAGCATCAGATCACCTGCTTCAATATATATGTTTAGATAAGCCATTAATAAATGATTTATCATTTTGTGGTAAGAATCCTATGATCTGAAAATTGTAATTCTGATAGAATGTTACTTTGGACCTAATTTTGCCTTATAAAATACTAATAAAAAAACTATACACCAATTATGAACTTCATAAATAATAAATCCATCCAAAATTACAGAATTACTAACTTATAAGTAACTCCCATTATGCAGGGTTATGTTTTAGGTATGACTGCTTGGAGGTGTGAACTAAAAAGAGCTTGAAAAGGAATTATTGGAAATCAAGGTATACAAACTCCCTCAAGTAGGATTCTCATATTCCTACAGTAATCTGATAAGCATGCTTTCAATATTTTGTAGCAATATCATTAAACATAATGTTATGCCTGTGCAGTGTAGATGAATAATGGAATATCCATTAGTCACCTCTACTGTATAGATGCATCACTATGATAATGATATTACTAGAAGATATTGAAAGCATTCTTATTGGAGAGTCTATAAAAATCCTATTTAGAGGAATTTGTATACCTTGCTTTCCATTAATTCCTTTACAAGCTTATATCCAAATTACAAGTGCATTAGAAAAATTAAAACTCCAATTAGAATTTCAGAGCTCTGTTTTCTAATTCCTAATGTAACCATAAAGTTAAATGATGTTATCTAATTAATCACCTGCTATTTTTTAAAATATATTTAAAATTACTTTCAACAAACAGTTCTATATGTGCTTTCACTTATACATTTTCTTCCAATATTTAATATGTACATATATTATGTGTGTACTTAGATGAATCATTTACTGGCCAAACACTGTAATTAAATTAAGGCTAAATTTGCAAAATTCAACTATTGATTTATGTGGTATTCAATTTGAATAATGTGTTTGTAAAACATAAGCATTTTTTGAATAAATTTATTATTAAAATTAATTTATAGTAAAACTAAAAAAATGAAAACATTGTGAAAGTTATTAATTTATTTAAGGAAAAAAAAACTAAGCTTATTTTTCATATTATTGAATGCAATGTAACTTTTCCCCTACAGATTTAAGTTTAAATTCATTTGAAAATATCAAAAATTATATATATAAATTTATTAAAATCAACCATTAAATAAAAAAAAAATTTTCCCAGTAACTTCACAAAAAGTAAAATGTGATCAAATACTACTAGTTCATTTTAACTTTTAAACCATAGAGTTTATATTTTTTTGATAAATCCTGCAACCAAAATCAATCATTTAGAAGTATTTACTGCAAGTTTGCAATACGAATAGAGGAATATAGATGATTTAAATACCATGTCATTTCATACTTGAGTACCAATGATGCAACGAACCTGGTTGGTACAATTAAGGGGTGAAGTAATTGGACATGTTAAAAAATACAAGATGAAGAAAAACATTTAACTGTTTGCAGAAGTTTGTCCACCTTTGACTATGAAAAATTTCAGCTGGGTAATTAAGTAAATGGTATAAGTTTGAACACAACTTATTTTAAACATTACTCCCAGGGTGCAATAGGTGCCTGTAATAATTACTGTATACAGTAAATAATATCAAAATTGGAAAAAAAAATCCTTATGCTGCTCTTCCACAAAATAATAATAATAATAATAATAATGATGATGATGATGATGATAATAATAATAATAATAATAATAATAATAATAATAATAATAATAATAATAATAGAGCTAGGCGCATGCGCGAGTATGCTCTGATCATTGTGAATGAACGACTAACTACTATCATTTATTAATCATATTTTTACTTGAGATAAAACCCTAAAAATTGTGACTTACTTCTGAATAAGATGAAGGCAAGTACTTTTATATATGTATATATTGTGTGTGTATTGAGTATAAATCTGTAATTAATTCACTTTTGCTGTTGGCAGCTGGCAATAATATTAACATGGCCACCACTAGTCCAAAGCCACATGGAGAAAATCCACCCACGTATGCTGCCATTACTAAATCACTAGCTAAAGATAAAGTTTCAAATAAAAACACTTTCTTTATAAATAAGAAATTAGAATCAAATCCAAGATTTAGGAAAACAATGACAGTGGATATAGCAGAATTGGATTTAAAAGCCACCTCAAATGAAGAAAACCAAGTAAGCTCCCCAATTATGTGGACAGATGATCAACTGCAAAACATCTCGGAGAATTTTAATGATACGTTGACAAAGGGCCTGTTTGCTTTCTTTAAATGTTTTTTTACAGAACAGTCTGTCATCATAGCAATTACTGATCTGAACTGCTCATTATATAAATTCCCTAAAGAATTATTATACGAAGCTCTTACCTGCAACAATTTATGGGATAGTATTCTATGAATAGCAGATCACCCCAACTCTCAATATCTAATTCTAGAATTCTTTAATACAGAGCAAAGAAATCTTTTTTTAAAAAAAATCAAAACCCTCAGCAATTACGCGCTTATAATAATAAACCAGAATAGACAGAATGTTATTTTGGGTGTCTTGAAAAATGCTTTTTTAAATTATACTGTCAACAATTTTAAAAGATTAATTGAACCGTTTGGAACTGTGATACACTTCCAACCAATTTACCGGAAAGATACCCCTGTCCCAGTCTATAGCAATAACTATGAATACAAAGTAAAACTGCATAATAATGTGGAACCGCTAAACATACCTATGCAAATCACTGATCATGAAGCAACCCTACTTCTGATTATACGTGGATTAAAACCTCAATGCTTCCAGTGGGGCCAAAGAGGTCATTTGGCAAACAGCTGTAGTAATATACGATGCATACATTGTAATAAGATAAACACACACACACACCGAGTTGCCCAGAGAATAAAACACGACAATGCAACCTGTGAAACAGATATGCAAGAAATTAATGATTTACTTATTAACTTTGAAAGTGAATTAGAAGCAGAAAATACAACTAAAGTCGATGTGGATGACATACTAAAAGACGCAGAAAATCCAAGTACCACTGTCATAAGAAATAAAACATCCACCAATATCATGAATGGAATAGTACGAAGTTATATTAAAAATAAAAAATCCATGCTTATCATGGATGAAACAGTGCCAAGCTTGTCAAAAATAAACACAAGCAGAACCACGGAAATGAGAAAACCAGTTGGCCTCCATGCAAGAAGCGTGTACCAAAAAAAGGGACTCAATCACAAGATTCCAGTGAAGAAGAAGAAACTATCAACTTACATATACAGCACAAAAAAGTAAAAATTGCCAACTTAAACCTCAACAATGAGATTGCAAATATCTTAGAAAATGATCTAATAAATGAAGCCAAAAAAATCACACCCTGCTCAGTTCTTGATGAAGGTCTAAATCCAGCTTCCAAAAATGCAACTTGTTCAATCTCTCCTGAGATGCAGAGCCAGCATGATTTATCAGAGTTAGGGTCTTTTGCCAATGACACGGATTATGGTCAAGAGATGGAGGGTGAGTAGTATGCATAACCATTTTGCTTTTGACATAGTATTGTATACAATTTCTTATAAATCAATATGAAAGTAAATATTGCAGCTTTTAATGTAAGGGGTTTAAACTCCGTGGCAAAAGTCATGACCTCTCTAAATGGCTTAGTATTACCCAACCCCAAGTACTTGGTTTTCTTGAAACAAAAATATATGACAGCTCACGTATAGAACCATCAGACTATTTACATAATCATGGTTTCTCTATATTCTTAAGAACATCCATTACACCATCAGCAGGCATGGGTGCAATTATCAATAAAACATGCCCATTCGAATCATTTAGAATACTTTTACATGAACTCTCATATAATGATCATCACATTAAATCATCAGGTCATAGTTCTAAACATAGTTTTTGTATATATACCACCAGGACTGACAATAGTAAATAGGCTAGTATTGACAATTAACTCCCTCCTTGCATCATCACCATATCCATGTTTATTATTAGGAGACTTCAACATGTCTTATGGGCAATTTATTAAGAAATGGCTTCACAGACTCACAATTCTTCTGATGAGTGGAGAAGGATGTCTACCAAATAATACAGTATCATTTAATAATGGTAGACATTCTTCACTGATTGACTTTGTCTTCTACTCTCCTATGCTACATCATATGATTAAAATATCTTTCAATAACTCAACACTATCAGACCACCTAGCATTACTTGTCACCATAAACATTGACTTATCATATAAAACACAATTATCAATTAATAAAACAATCTGAATTTTACTTCCAAATCGAACCACAGAATTTCTGTTTTCTGAAATCTACATAGCAATCTTCAAAATGATGAAGCTAGACTTAGATCCTCCACAAGCATGGATTGCTTTTGTGAATATAGTCTCTCACACAATTAACCATATTACATGGATTTCTTCCCCACTGACAAAATTGTTAGTACTTGCTGATGAGCTACACAAGAGAATAATTTACTCTACATCGAAGGCTGATGAATACCCTAGAATTGCTGCTCTGAGAAAAGCTTATTTTTCCACATGCAAAACACTTGGAGAATATCTGTCTATTAAAAAAAAGAAAAATATATCTAAACAAATCTCATACATGGTCAAGACAATACATTCTATGGGCATTGGGTCAACTCCCAAAAATTAGAGTCCCTAGTGCACTTAAAATTCAAAATGAGGTGGTATCTGGTAATAACATTCTTAACTCATTATATCTACAATTTAAAAATGCCTTTCAAGATAGTGAAAGATTTCATCCAAAGCCACATTATTTTGCAATACCAGAAGATGACATTTTATTTGTTCCAGAAGAATTCATCAAGAAAATGGCAGATATACCTGACTCTTGTCACCCAGGAATACATGGTATACCCAAATTTGTGTATGCTCATCTTGGACAGTTTACTGCCAAATACTTGTCAAGATTGGCAAATTTTTTAGCAAAAGAACTATATTGCTTTGAAGGTCTATATCCCATACTACTAGTCCTGTTTCACAAAAAACCAGAAAAAATCTCGACTGTCAAAAATATACGGCCAATATCTATGAGTCCCCTTGGAATAAAAATCCTTGAATCTGTAATAAAAGATAAAATTGAACCTCATATCCTACCAATGATCTCGAGATGGCAGTTTGCAAAAAAAGGATCATCTACTGGACAAGATGCCATCCTATTTAAAACAATTATTGATGACATAAGAAAACAGGGAAAAACATAGTCCAATAGCTGTACAATTAGACATTGAAGCTGCCTTTGACACAGTTCCAATTGGAAAACTTATTGATGTATTAGTAGATACACCAATTCTTAGATCAATACTATATATCATTACCAATCTCTTGATTAATAGAGAAATACACCTTACAATGAATGGAAAGTACTCACCTTTTTTCAACCCTTACCACTCCATTCCACAAGGATCTCTATTAAGTGCCATCTTATTCACAACATATATAAACTCACACTTGAACAAAATTGAAAAAAGCATACCTGGCATATACATTTCGAGAATAAATACCAACATACCATGCTTAGCCTTCATGGATGATATCATGGTGTTCCTGCCAAATAAAAAATATCTGCCAATGCTGTTGCAAATACTGGAAGAATATTGAAGGGAATATAAACTTGAATTCAATGCTGATAAATCATGTGCATGGAAAATTTTTAATGGACAGCCTATTCAGCATCCTTTCTTTAAAGGAAAGCCTACCCCTTTTTTGGGTTTCCCATTCCATCTGAGTAATGCAGCAATGCGAGTAAAAATCCAGAACATACTCAAAATAAAAATTGAAAATATAATGAGTTCACTCATGAAAACTTATCTCTCAGTTTACGCAAAAGTATCACTATTCAACATGCTAATCAATACAAGAATATATATTATACTCCAATAGTTATATATGCAAAAGCTTTTCTCACGTATATATATCAATGCTCAGAAAACTTTTATGGGGTCAACATATTGTTTCCATCTCGATCAGAAAACTTCAGTGTCAACTAATTCATAATGGGATGGGACTCCATTCAGTTAACACATTTAGAATACAGAAAACACTAAACCTCATCTCATCTATTACTAAATTATTCCCTCAAATTGCTCCTACATTCAAAATTACACCCACTGATAGACCACCACCTTTAAAAGGCTATTGGAAAAACCTTATTGACCCTTTGCTCTCCATTGATAACCTTCATTTCCACCCTCCCCTGAATAAATATAGATATTGGGAAGTCCATTCACTCCTCCAACCACACTCAATTAATGATGAGTGTAAGTCAATTTTAAATCTCAATAACCGTCAAATTATTAGAAAATTTAGGTTTTGGAACTTGGAGCCAAAATTCTTTGACTTTTTAGTTAACCTAAATCTGGAATGCCTCCCTACTCTTTATTTTTATAAATATAAAAGACAGTGCAAGAGAGTAGATGCTCAATGCACACTTTGTCACAGAGAAATGGAAACACAAGCTCATCTATTCTTTGACTGTCAATGCTTTGACAACATATGGATAGCAATCCCTAGACTATTTAATAACACGCATGTCAATATGCACTATTTATTTAAAACATTCAGTAAGGGTATATATGCACAAATTCGAGCAAGCACTTTTATTCTATATGCACTTTGGTGCACCAGATGTACATTTATGTACAATAATAACCCTAGAAAACACCCAAACACCTTTTCAATCAAATTGGAAAGTATTAGAGAAAGAGACAAAAAAATCACATCAGAAAAAGTCTTTCAAGACACTTGGTCTTTAATGAATAAAAACCCTTGGTCTTTAATGAATAAAAACCTTAGATCTTAGCATAAAGTAATAATGTCCCATTTTTGTCACACCAGTGAGATGATAAAAAAGAGACCTGAATAAACTTACATAATTTTTCTCCAGTTTGAGATATTTTTTTCTGTATAGATGTACTCTAATTTAAGAAGTAACTGACCGTCCATATTATTTCTCATGTATATATATTATTTATATATATATATTTTAGTAATTTTTTTTTTTAATTGACTGTCCATTTAATCTCTCTTGTATATATATATAATTTTTGTTTTTAGTAATATTTTTAATGCTCATGCATAATTTTTATGTATTCTAATTTAAGAAGTAACTAATTGTCCAATTAATTTCTCATGTATATATATCATTTGTTTTAGTAATTTTTTTTAATGCTCATTTATATTTTTTGTATATCTCTTATGTACATGTCATTATACCACTGTTACTATACTAAATGTATCAAATTCATGTATCATACTATATGTAATAAGCTATGTAACCTTTGATTGCTTAATAAAGTTCTTTGAAAAGTAGTAGTAGTAGTAGTAGTAGTAGTAGTAGTAGTAGTAGTAGTAGTAGTAGTAGTAGTAGTAGAAAAGTAGTAGTAGTAGTAGTAGTAGTAGTAGTAGTAGTAGTAATAATAATAATAATAATAATAATAATAATAATAATAATAATAATAATAATAATAATAATAATAATAATAATAATAATAATAATAATAATAATAATAATAATAATAATAATAATAATAATAATAATAATAATAATAATAATAATAATAATAATAATAATAATAATAATAATAATAATAATAATAATAATAATAATAATAATAATAATAATAATAATAATAATAATAATAATTCTTTACAATAACTATATAATCAAATAATTTTATACAAAAAAAGAAAAAATCTTTTTTCAGCACCTGCTTTGGCGCCCTTTTCAAATGTTACAAATCTATTTAACATTAACAAATCACCTGACATACTACCACCCAGTGTCCAATAATGGAATTAAAACAAACAATAATAATATAAATAATTAAAACAAATCAAAACTCTCATATATAAATTCAATAATTACAAAACAATTGATTATATCATAAAAATATATTAAACAATATTACATGCATTTTTATATACAATTATATATATCAACCTATATAATTTTCCATTAATTTTTAATCAACCAATTATTAACAAATTCATAAAAGTCTTATAAATTAGTCAAATTATTTTTAATATAATATGTTTCATATGTTTGTCTTCTTTCTGGCCTTTGATGAAATTTAAATATTTAATACTTTTTGTAGCATCTATTCTATGGCCATATTTCAAGTAGTGAATATATAATACAGACCTATTATCTCTTTTAATAGCATTATCATGTTATTTGTTATGTTTTTGTTATAATAGGTCTGTATTATATATTCACTTCTTGAAATATGGCCATAAAATAGATGCTACAAAAAGTATTAAATATTTAAATGGTCGAGATGTCAGTGTGACTGCCTTGCACTTGCAGGCAGTTGCCCGGGTTGCAGGTTCATGTCCCGGCTGAAGCTATGACACTTAAAAAAAAAAATCCAAAAAGGAAACAAATATATGAAAAATATTATATTGAAAATAATTTGTCTAATTGTATGAATATTTATAAGACTTCTACAAATTTGGTTAATAATTGGTTGATTAAAAATGAATAGAAAATTATATAAGATGATATATATATAATTGTATAAAAATGCATGTAATATTGTTTGACATATTGTTATGATATAATCAATTGTTTTGTAATTATTCAATTTATATATGAGGGTTTTGATTTGTTTTAATTATTTATAATATCAACAAATTAACAATCCTTCTTTTTCTTTTCAAAAACTTTATTTTTTTATATCTCAATACTGAACATATATATACATTTATATAATACAAAACTCCAACGTTTTAACTGTTTTTATATCATACAGTCATTTTCAAGGATCTACAACGACAATATAAAATACGTATTTATAAATAAACTTTAATTACATAAAAACTTCCTCTTACATTAACATAAACAGTAACAAACATATTAAACATATATAAATATATTTTACTTACATCTCTCTCCCACTGCTATATTTCATTACTCTTTGTTTTACATTATTTAATTACAAATCTGTCCTAAAATCATCCAAGAAACTTTTTATACAAAGAGTAATGAAATATAGCAGTGGGAGAGAGATGTAAGTAAAATATATTTATATATGTTTGTTACTGTTTATGTTAATGTAAGAGGAAGTTTTTATGTAATTAAAGTTTATTTATAAATGTGTATTTTATATTGTCATTGCAGATCCTTGAAAATGACTGTATGATATAAAAACAGTTGAAACGTTGGAGTTTTGTATTATATAAATGTATATATATGTTCAGTATTGAGATATAAAAAAATAAAGTTTTTGAAAAGAAAAAGGAGAAAGATTTTTAATTTGTTGATATTATTGTAGAACATATATATTTTAAAAGAAAAAGTGGATGTACTTTTGCTGTGTTATTATATATGTTAATTATTTATATTATTATTGTTTGTCTTAATTCCATTATTCGACACTGGGTGGTTTTATGTCGGGTTCGTTCACGTTAAATAGATTTGAAACATTTGAAAAGGGAACCAAAGCAGGTGCTGAAAAAAGCTTTTTATGTATAAAATTATTATTTTGATTATATAGCTGTTGTAAAGAATTATTATTTTTTGATTAGTAAATGATATGAATGGTAACATATATAAAAAATAATTAATGTTAAATAGAAAATAAATAGTTTATGCTTAATACACATAGAATGACTCTTCTTTTCATAATGAAAATAAAAATATAATTTATTCCAAATTATTTATACATGCTTTATTCTCATTTTTCATTCTACTTAATCTAAAATGGCCTAGAATGTATGAGTTGTATTTCTCAAAAATAATTAATACTACACACAATCAATTGCGTTGTCGCAGTAGAGAAGTGATGATTTTTAGTAATATCTATGTTACTTTTAAAGAAGGTAAAATTAATATTAATTTGCTAATTTATATCTTTGTCTTTTGTGCAGTAAAAGCAGATAAAAATAAAATTTTATTAAAGGACGATATTTGACAAGTTGTTGAACTTCTTTAAAAGTGCAAATTTAAAGAAGTTTATCTTTGACGTTTAATTGGAATAAAAAATTTTAAATTATTCTTTTTTCTTATTAATATATATATGTAGATATTTTGTAGTTAAAAAAATCCCTATTTTTAGATGTTGGAAAAATAAGGAATCGATTGTTTGGAGCTAACTATAAAAAAATTAAAATTAAGAAAACAGAAGAATTAAAAACAAATACAAAATAACAATTCTAACTTAAAAAAAGTTTTAAGTTTGTTTGCTACAAATGAGTTTTCTATTGTGAAACTTCAGCTACTGAAGAACCAATAGCAGGAACAAGTACAAAAAAGAAATAAAAAAAAAAGTAATTGTTTTAATGATCAACTAATAAAAACTATACACAAATAAATTAATTTAGCAAATGGCACAGTTCAGCAAATAGTTGATCTTCGCAAAGTCAAAACTTCACAAAAATAAATACAAAAAATATGTAAATAAAATATTAGTAAGAAAACAAAATACAGTATATTAATAAAAAATAAATAAATAGTAATATGCTTTCTACACTTCCTTTTAAAATAACTTCTCCAATCACACGGAGACGAAGTTTTTGTAGTCTTTCTCAATTAAAAGTACAACGTTCAGTAAAGAACACCTTTTAAAACTTGTCACATCTAAATTACGGTTTAGCATGAATAAAAGTGACATCCCTCTATTAATTTATAGTACAAATATAGAATAAACAGCATTTAACTAGAGATCAAAAATTACAAAAATCAAAAATTACCATCTGGGAGGTGTACAGTATAATTAATCCAAATTATCCCACAATTAATCCAAATCTTGGCCTCATCAACTACAAATTAACAACAATTTTTTAATTTCTCACTCTTGAGCCTAAGTACCTTAATCTCATTATTAAAATAAACTTAAAAGCCATGCCCACAAATAAATTCCTTCATTTCAAAAGATTTTACAATAAGATAGACCCTTTTTGTCAAATATGTAAAAGGCAAGAAGAGTCATTCAACCATATAATTTACTCATGCCCTGGACTCAGTAACATAAATTTAGCCATATACCAAATCTTAAAGGTGAATTACTATAAAATCATGTCTATTAGGGAAGCCTTACAAACTAAACAGTTTCCTATTATTAGACTTTCCATCTTTATTGTACATGCTATAGGAATGTTAGATGTAGACTATTGTTCACAGTGCCTGTCCTGGATCCAGTCAGTCTTTTCATGAACACTATTAGGAAAGTAAAAAACAGAGATTTTATCATTGCATCAAAATTCTTGTATAATGAAACGTGGAAGTTAATTGATGTACCGGATCCATCGAATCAGTTAAGCAAAAGATGAATAATAGATTCAATTTGCATCAATGATGATAGGTGAATGGCAAAACTACATTAGTTTACTATTATTTATCAGAAGATAATCAATATACAAATGGTCCCAGACTGTTGAAGATGTGTAAAACATAATTTTTTTCTGTTTTTTATAAGCATGTAAACATTATTTTTCATAAATAAAAGATTTTGAGATTAAATATAGAATTTAAATTGCTGATCTTGCAACTCTTCAGATCATCAGTGTGTGGCAGAATATTGTCATCATCATTGTCCACAAAAAAATGAAGAATTTCTTACAGATATAGCAAATGAAACAAGTAAAGATCCCAGAGAAGAATATGCTGGCCCTGGTTTATGGTCAGAAGATATAAATAATAAAATAAGAATGACTTTAATAGAAATGAGTTCTGTTAAAATTCAAAATCTTTATATATTTTAAATATGTGAATGGTTGTAGTTTTTCTAATATTTATTTTAATGAAACATTAGAATATGAATGGATGAGGGGGGTAGGTTAATATATTCTAAGGCAAAAAAATACAACTTTTTTTTTTGTTGTAAAGTTTTTAAGAAACAAAAATTTTAACTTGAATGGTTACAATAAGTGGGTTTATTTGTAGAGAATACTATTTAGACATAATAAAAATTCTGTACATGGATAGTCTTATAAATAATGCATAATGAGTTGTTTAAAAACTTAAAAACTGGTTATAGAATACATTCTTTTAGTAAAAAGTTGATAAAAAAAAAGAAATGGTGGGCAGAAGTTTAAAAAAAGTATATATATATTATTCTATATGTAGCTACACAAAATTTGGCATTGAGAGAAACAAATGAAAAACTATCAAAAGACTAACATAAATTTCTAAAATTAGTAGAAACTATAGTAAAATTTGATTTCAATATGACTCAAAGCATAAAAGATATTTAATAAAAAAATTATTACATGCCACATTAATTAAAAAATAATATATAAAATGACATTATTTCAGCACAAGCAACAAAAATTAGACCCAAAATATTATTCTGTAATGATTCCATTCCTGATTCTACACTTGAAGAACAGAAGACAATTATTATTTGTTTTTTTTTGTTTTTTTGTTGATAACTGATCCTATTAGTGCTGGTTTAAAAACATTTGTATTGATTTTTTAGAAAAAGAAAAAAATTACCAGCCTTCAAAGAACAATATTAGATATAAATCCCAGGGCATTTACACTACTCATAGCTTAAATTCAGTAACAAATGACACAGACACAATTGTTTTTGATTCAGTGGACATTTTTTTAATTCAAGAAATTTATGAGTACTCTTCTGTCCCCTTATCACTGTCAAGTTCTTCAAAATTATGTATCTATATTAATTGTTAATCCTCTTTCTGATACTAGACGGGAAAGTAAGTTAACAGACATGAAATCCTTAAAATATAATTTAGTGGAAATCTATAACTCCTTATAGAAGTTGTCTAAGGATATGAAAGAGATACAAATTCATAATTTGTATCTATACATTTGGTAGTTAAAATAAAATCAATTTCAATTTATCTGTTTGTGATATGGGGCAATATTTTGTCATGAGTGAACATAGTTAATAATTGCTGTAATAACTGATTGTATTATTGAAAGTGATATAAAATTGAATAGTATTTAATAATTATTTTAAAAATTATAGATCTGATAATGAATTTAAAAATGTTTTATGTGAAACAAGATAATTAACAAAGAAATAGAAGCACTTACCACATTTCCTCCACTGTCAGTAACACAATGTAAGAAAAAATGTTTGGTTATGAAAGCATAGATAAACCTACTCAAGAACCAGAAACAAATTTTAAAATCAATTTCTTTTTTACCATTTTCGACATGAGTTTAAATTCTTGAAAGAAAAATTTTGAGTATATTACATAATGATAACTTTGCTTTCTTTGTGATATTCACAATTTAGCAAATATTCCATGGAAAAAAAGAATGAGATATTGTCTAGATCTTCAAATAAATTATCTAATGACACTAGAAAAAACTTGATCTAAATGCCTAGATTTATGCAATGAATTAGTATTTTTAAAAGTTATTTAAAATCACAAATGACATGATTAAATATTTTGCAATTTACATTTGAAAATAATTTAATGGTATTTTTAAATTTGACAATAGCTTTGTGTATTTTTTAACATTGCTTCTGGAAAGAAATCTTTTTCAAAATTAAAATTAATTTATAATCAGAAAGTAATCAGTCTGCCACACGCACTGTTTAATCATGTTATTAACTCACTGGTGCAGAATATTCTCAAACCCAATCACAAGATAGAGACTTCTAATAAAAATGAATGATCATCTTATCTTTGTACCTAAATGCAAATTATGTTGGACATCCTAAAGCATTTGGGAATGAAAACTTGAAGATTTAATCTTCATAATTTTACTTCTGCTCTCGCTCTGAAATGCTTTAGACTAGCCTGTATATATACAAAGATAAGAGTGCTGTACATACTATAATATTGGTGATTTAGTAACATGACTCAAAGATACACGTTGAAGACCGATTACCTTTTTATTAATGAAAACTGTACTGTAAATGATATTGATATTAAAATTAATAAAAAATCATTTATAATATATGAAAAAGATTAAAAAGTTTATCTATATTAAGTGTAGAAAATGAAATAAATAGCAATTTGGTTTTATAAGATACAATAAAAGACTTTTCTGCAATGAAAAAACAGAAGTAGTCAAGCGTTGTTAGCCGAGATGTCATCGCAGCCACCTTGCAAGCAAGTAGTTGGTTGCAGATGGTTGTGGGTTCACGTCCTGGACAATGCTATGACATATGGAAAAAAAAACCAGAAGTAAAAAAGGAATAAAAATATGCCTTTTTTATATTTGTGTTTTTTTTACATTAGCATCCATTTCTCTTAATGGACAGAATGTTAAATGATTCATAATATGTTACTGCACTATTACATTTTTTAATTTTTAATGAAAGGGTTTCTGGGTAAATCATCTCTGGCAAATTTAATCAGAAATACAATTTCAATGTAATATGGAATTTTCCAGGAAAGAGATTTATTTAAAAAAGTTATATTTTTGATTTATAAAAACCTGTCAAACATTTATTAAATTTTAATTTATATCATACTCTTTTTAAATCCAAGTTTGTTTCTGTAAAAGTATTAATACAAAATTTATGAAAGTTATTTAACCATATGTTCAAACATGATTTTTAAAATATACTTTTGAACATTTTAAAACTAAAATGAAGATTATTTTAAAAATTTGGAATATTTAAATGATTTTTTAAACAATCAAACAGTAATTTCAACGCAAACCTTCAAAAATAAGTCAAAGAATCAGGATAAAAAATATTTTAAAATGTAATGATATATTATTATTTTTGATACCTATAATATTATCAGAAAATATTTTATCAGTCATTGACAAGGCAACATTATGTGGATATATAGAAAATGGAATTTCTGTTTGCAATGTTGCATTGGCAACGGTTGCTAAAATATTTTCTGGTGATATTAAAAGTGTGAGGATTGCGTGTGAAGTAAGTATGTATAAAGAGTAATCAATTATAAACACTTTATAGTTTATTATATATCATTATTATTTTCAATAGTCACTGCAGTTTTTTGATGCACAGCCCCTCTTCTTCAAATCTCAACATACTTTCTTGTTTCATCTATTCATCTTACATGTGGTTTATTTCTATCTTTTTATTATTTTGGGATTCAATTTAAGTCTTCAACAATCCACCTATTATAGTTTCTTCTAGAAATGTGATTAGTGCAGCTTTATTTCATTCTTTTAATTATTTCAATGATATCAGTGATATCTGTTTGTATTTTGGTTTCAATCCCTTTTTGTTATTTCTAATATATCAATAATTCTGCTTAGGTTAGAGAAGTTTAATATTGTAAAAATTATATGTTTATCTGTGCTATGCACTTTTGAAGTTCCTGGATAAACAAGTTGTAACTTCATTGAATAATCTGAAATCTTTGAAGTGTTCTTCTCTTATGTATTGGAGTCATATATAAGAGCTGGTAAAGTATATCAGTTTGAAAACCTTTTTTTTCCAAACACATAGGTATATTTCCTTTTAATATTAAATTATTTTTACTAATACACTTCATCTACTTTTAATTCTGTGATTAATTTCAACCATTATGTTTCTGACTGAAATAATAACCTGAATAAGATATTTGTTAAGACAATTTATAATTCATAATTATCAATCTTTATTTTTTTTTTTGAAAAAAAAAAACGTTACTTTAGTCCTTTGGAATTTATCTATAATCCTCCTTTTTCCCTTCTGACAATTCTTGCAATCTTTTCTAAAACTTAAGTATTACACGCAAAATAACTACATTAAGCCTGAAAAATCTAGATGCAAATAATCTATTTTTTTTTTAGCTTCCTTCTTTAATCCACAAACATTTTGTAAAACTGCTGTAGAAAGGGTTGGATATATGGAATCATTCTGCCATACATCATAATCAATGGTAATCTTAGTGTAATTATATAATCTATCTATTGCTGATACATTTTGATAAATATTTTTTCAGAGTTTGACAATATCCTAAAATTTCCAGCTTAAGGTTCCAAAACTTTAATCAATGTGTAAATATTTCTAAAATCAAACTTTTTATAGTATCCAAATCCAAAATGTAATGGTATCAATAATTGTATGTGATCTATTGTGCCAAATGTATTTGTAAATCCAGTTTGTTGTATTGGGGAATTCAAATCTAATTCTCACTGTAAATGAGTGATAATTATTTTAGTAAAAATTTGCGATAATGAAAAAAGTCTGATAGTATGTAATTTCTAATATTTTCAATGACCTTTTTAAATTAGTAGTTTCACTATTACATTCTTCTAATCATTTGGTACATATTTCTCATTTTAATATTTGGTATATAATTTTGCCAATAATTTTTCTATTTCTTCACCTACTTCTTTTAAGATCATCATTTACTGATTAGTTTTCTTTATTCATAGATTTAATTACATGTCTCATATCTTCATTTAAAATATTTGGCAGTTGAGAAGAAGTAGTAATGGTTATTTTATTTTCTTGTTGTTTATTATTGCATAATTCTTTGTAAAACTCTTCTACATATTTTATGATGTTTCTATTTTAGTAAAAGTCCTCTCTTTTCTTTTTACAATGAAATAACTTTTATTCAATATCAAGATATTTTGTACCTTTTCTTGTAAATTCACAGTTATATTTTCTTACACCATTATTAGCTTTTTTAAACCATTTTTAAAAACTCCAGATGTTGAAATATTTTTAATGGATCATTTAAAAATATTTTAATTTTTTTTCTTTTCTTTACATATTCTCATCTTAATGAAAATTTAATGGTAAATTGCTGTTTTTGTTATAAGTAAACATCTGCTTCAAAAAAGCTGCAAATAACCTGTAAATTTTCAAATGAGACAAGAGAATATATAATAAAAAAACTGAATATGAAATTATTAAAAATGATTCAATAAGAAAAATTGAATATAGCTTGCAAGGAATTAATATATATATATATCGTGTAAAATGTGCAATTTTTTTTTTAGTCTTAATTAAGTGTTCTAATTTAATAATAAAGTAGTCTGTTAAACATGCTTGGATAATAATTTGCTAAAGTAGTCAATTAATTTATTTAATATTTGCTTAAAAATCTAACTATGAATAAAGAATTAAATTAGTTTAGTCTGTGCTGTGTTTTCAATTAATTGCAGTAAATAAAGTTTTTTTTGCTCTTTGTAAAGTTTTATTTATGTATGTTAAAATTTCTAATTTGCAATTTTCAGAATAAGATATATATAAAATAGTATTTCATAAAACATTAGTTCATGTAATATCTGTTTAAAGTTAGAATTTAATACATTAAGCTTAAAGATAATTACTTTGGAATATGTTTTAGCTTAAAATAAGTTAGTAGATAAAGTTCAATTTATTGCTTTTAAATATTGATTATTTCCTGATATACATGTGTGTGTAGATGTTTGTGCATGTAAGTTGAAAGATTGGGAAGTTTAAAAAAGATTATTAAAAGTAATATATTTTTAAAAAAGATATTTTAAATATGATAATCTTAAGGAACTCTTAAAAGGTAAAAGAGAGTTTATGTCAAATAAAATATGTTTGATTTAAAATAAGCAACTAATTTTTATTAAAGTTAAATAAATGGTTTATTTGGTAATTAAATAAAGTGAATAAAATTAATTTTTGGTATTAATTATCAGTGTAGATATTATGGGTTTATACAGTCCTAATTAGTAAGTTCAAGATACTCTAATTGGATTGATTGAATCACACCATATGATACACTCTGAAGTAAAAATTGAGCATGCACACAGATTTATAAACAGAAAAAACTGGAAAATGAAAGACACATTAACACATTAACTTTATTATTTTACTTAATCAGTTTTAAAAGTTTTCTATTTATTTTTTAATCACTTATTATTTTTCATCAGTTCAAATGTCAAAATAAGAGGTTAAAGTTATCCCAGTGAGACTGCTCAAATGTATATGTCCAATTTTTTATGAAACAATAAATCACTGGAAGATGCAAAAAGCTAAATTATTTATTGAAGAAAATTATAAAACATCTTGAATATAAAAATTATGGAGAGTGATAAGATGTCAGGATATGTGTATGTTTGTTTTGTTCTAGTTATAGACTTTCAGTTAATTCAAACTTTTGGCTAATAAATCATTTAATTAATATTTTATTATAACTTTTAAATTCATTATTTACTCTAATTTGAATTACTAAACATGTTATCTATTATATTTTGACAAAGCTCTGATTTTGAAATAAATAATTCATGCTGACAATTCACTTAATAAGATACTTTTACTCATAATTGATTAGAAATGTTTGAAAATCATTATATTTTTATGAGACAAAAAAGATTGCAATACCTTCAAATTATTGATAGTTTTAAAAACAAGTTAAAATACGATAATTTTAAACAGTTTTATATAATTCTAATGAAGGAAAATGTCATCCTGATTGATTTCTCAATATTTTAGTAAAGACGGTGTTTATATGTTTTTCTAATCTGACAAATAAAATATTTTATTGTTAATATAATTTATTCATCTACAATTCATCTACCTATTTATTATAAGTATAATTTATTGCCTTGCTAAAGAAGAAGAAATTAAAATTCACTTTATGCTTTACTATTAACATAATAATGTGTAACTTTACAACAGAACTATTTGTTGCTGGTTTATTGTTGATCTTGCTATATTAACTCTCAGCTCTTTTTAAGTTTATATTTTTAATTCTAGATGATTGCTGTTAAGATATTCCTGCTTTGAACTGTTTGTGTGCATATATATTTTATCTACATTAGTGAAAGACTATGTTGTATTAATTGACAGAATAGCTCAGTTGGTAGAGCGTTTGCCTTAAATTCAATATTCAAGAATCTAAAGGTGCCAATTCAACTTTTAAGCGAATATTGTCACTGTGCATATAGGCCAGCAACACCTGAAAAAGAGTGAAGAATACTACTACTCAAAACGTTGTGTAATGACTAACCTGTATTGTCTATTTGTATGTTATTACTAACAAGTTCTTTGTGTTGTATTATATTTCACTAAAGAAAACAATGAAAAAACACCTCAATTAAAAGATGTAATTTCATTTTCACAGTGAAAGAACTTTTAAATCTTTAATTTAAAAATGGGTAAACAAATGTAGGGTATACATATTTGTTTCTACAAATTTTATATATAATTCTTAATTATTTTTACAACATATGTATATTTTATTAGTACATTATTTGTGATATAATAAGATATATTTGTAATGGTTTATATGCATTAATGGATTTGGTAAGAAAGTATCTAGGTAAAAAATTTCATTTTAAGAAATATTTGTGCTGACACTTATAGAGTTAGCTTTAGATCATCTCCATCATTAAACAATTTATTAAATAATTCGAAAGATAAAATGCCAATGGAGTATGCCTTTCAAGTAAAATTACATGCAGGGCCCCATCTTGTAGTTCTATGTATTACAGTGAATCTTGAGCAAATAGATATATGAGGATTGCCCAGATTACATATTTATATAACAGATAAAAATAGAACAATTTAATATAAATCAATTTTACCTGATCATGATCTCCCTAGAGTTCATACCTCCAGTTCCACTAATGTGAGGATGATATGTGCCAAAAAAGATGATAGTAAAATAAAAAAATGGAGGCTTGGATGATTGTGAAGGATTCAAATGCTATCAACAGGAAGGATTCATGCATTTCATTGTCAAAAAATGGAACATTTAAATGCCACATTTACATTTTAAGTCTCATTTACATAATAAATTATATTCATATATAGGCATAATTTTCAGTTGCTAAATTAATATAGCACTGTGATTCTGACAGTGGTCTGCTGAAGCATGTTTACTGCATTATAAAAGTCTGGAATTTTAACCTTCGCCATGTCATAATATTGGATTGCAATGAGTTTATAAGAATTACATTAATTAAAGAAAAGACAATTAAATATTTACAATTAGTGAATAGAAATGGAGATACATCTATTAAATAAGATGACTTTTAAATTATTTAAGTTGATAGCAGTTAAACATAAAAGAATAATTTTTTTAGAATCATGTTTACATTTAAAGGTATTCTCAAGTTATTGTAACATTTTTATTAAACCAGGAATATATAATTGTGAAAAAATAATTGAAAATTTAAAGCAGATGTTATTGTATAAAATTATTCAAGGTTGAAGTAAAAATCTAAAGCAAAAAAAATGATGAAGAAAACACATGGAGATGAATTCTAAAGCCTTTCTTGATATTAAAAACAAAATAGAAAATTTTAACATTAAAATTGAAAAAAAAATATGACAACAAATTGAATATTTTCACACACAAAAAACCAAGACATTGTTCTGGAAAATAGTAGTTAATTAGGTAAATTTAACAATGATTACACAACTGTAAACAATCAATAACATATTAAAATTTGGCTAACGGTTTATTGGTGAAATTTGGGAATGCCAAACATTGAAATTATCACTGATGTTGAAGCTAAATTCAAGATTTCATCAGAAAAGGATAAAGTTATACATAAAATGGCAATATTGTTATAAATGATTTATATGGTGGATGTTAATAAAGAATAATCTCAAAATATAAAGGTAACAATTAAATGCTTTAAAAACCACATTGTATACATCATTAAATGTTAATGATTATATTCAGAAAATAAAGCTTCAAATCCCAAACTTTTAATTTAAAAATATAAACACTTATAACACAAAATATGCCAAAGATATATATGTGGCCACAGTTTGGAGAAGATACTGTAATAAAGCATATAATGTTTGAGTACATATCCCTCAGTGGTCATATCACCATGCATGTTTGCAACTATTAAATTCCATATAGACTGCCAATTTCTTAGACTCATTATAGATTTTAGTGGTGAATACTACTATAAAGCTGCAAAAAAATAACAGATTGGTTAATTGAGAACTTTTAATTCAGCAACTACACAATAAAATCTTCCTTTGAATGCATTGAGAAAATGAAAAAAAAAACAAAAATTAATAAGAACCTCAGTTTAGGTTCATTGGATATAAAGGAACTTTATGGTTCTGTGCCTTGAGGTCTTTGCATTAATAAAATTCAGGACACTTTGCAGCAAATTAACTACAATCAAAATAAAAAAGATTTTATAATAGAAGTATTACAATAGATTGACAAGAATAAGTAGCATTAACCAATAGGGCTCCATTATGTGGAATAATTTGCAGTCTATTGAAATTTACATGAGATATGTTGATGATGTTTTTATATGTGCATCTAAAACAATGATTAACAATATACACATGGATCTTGAAAATATATCACTTCTACAGTGGATCATAGAAATGGAAGATCATTTTCTGGACCTTTTCATTAAAAAAAACCTACCAGGAGCTCAATTTCAAAATTAATTTAAAACCTAGTCATACCAAATCAAGAGTCCCTTTAGAATATAAAATTTTCAGATTTCAAATGTTTCTTGTATGGAAAATGAATTTATGCAAGTCTAACAAAGTTAACAAAAATAATTGGCTAATTTTAGCTAAGTTAAATAAAAATAAAATTACAAATAATGTGCAAAAGCATAGATAAGAATTTATTATTTTTTTTAAAATACAAGCATAATTCATATACTTGCAACTTAAATGTAATATAGGTGATTTGAAAACAGATTTTCAAGCTCCCTTCAGTTATTCACTCTATCTCATATAATCGATACACATGACCACATACAAGTGAAAAAGATAATTCTAATAAATGTATTTCACATTAATTATATGTATGTATGAGAGATGATTATCTGGATCAACTGATGAGTGCTGGTTCAGCACAAAATACATATGTTGGAGATTATTTATCTTTTTTACATGTGGTCATGTGTATTGGTTGTATAAGATAAAGTGGATCTGTGTTCAAATCCCCTATATTAAGTTTGGTAATTGAATTAAATTTATAACAGTTTGGATTTAGTTAATATATGTGTTCTAATTAATAGATGATCACTGAAGGAGTTTGGTCCAAAAGTAAAATTGATATGATATTCGACATTTCACTAATGAAATACTTCCTTTATTTATATATTTGCGTAAAAGAAATAGAAAGAAAAACAAATATCTTGAAGCACTTTACATATCTTTAAAATAAAAGTGGACATTAGGTTCATATGTTTTTATTTTGCTTTATAATTGTGATAACTGGATTTTAAATAAAAAGAGAGATATAAAAATAAAACATGCTCATAGTTAGAATCGAGCAAAAGTAAAAGTCTCATTTTAAGAAATAATAAATAAAGATGATGGTTTATACATATGTAAATTACACACATGTGAATTAGAGTATACTGCAAGACTTAAAAAGTGCGAAATATTTTTGGAAAAAAAAAAGATATAGTGAAAAATATTTGTGTCAGCAATGAACTAGTACTAATCCATGAATAATAATATATATACATGATGTGGGCTTGTATGTATGTGCGTGTAATTACGACATCCACTGATATTTTTAATATCTTAGGATAAAAATGCTAAGCATCCGTATTCTAAGGGTTAATATGTTGGTTAATATTGGAAAGATCCAACAAGAAAAAAGAATAATTTTTCATTCAATTATATCTCTTGTGAATCATAATTTTTATATCAAGACTTTAAATAATATTTTCTTTTTATTGAATCAGCATTAAATGATAATAAATTGGGATTCCTGCGATGTGTAACCATAAAAATTCAAATGTTTTTATTATGCAGTGAATGGAACGGACAAGTTTGAATTTGTGAAACATTTTCTTTATATTGATTTCATTTTTGTAAAAAGTAAACAAATATGTTATATATTTATTATTGAATGAAAACGGAATGTGAATCTTTATAAATTTCTTATAAAAGCATTAAACAAATTCTTTTAAGAAAGTTTTCTCTATTCTGAAAATATAATGAGAAAATGATGAGATCACTTAATATTTAGCTTTTGATTTAATGATGTTGAATGTACAATTTAAAAAATAAACATTTTTTATTCTAATAATAATAATAATATATATAATAAAAAGCTTTTGCTTATTTTGTACAAAAAAGCCGAAGATAATTGTTTTATTCAATTATGATTGTAGCTTTTATACTTAATTTGAAATAAAAGTACAGGGTGCTCAGAAATTAATTAATGATTGAATTAATTAATTTCAAAACACTCTATGTGTTTATTTCAAGTGAAATATAAAAAACCCAATTGGGGTGAAGAATCTATTATTTTTGGCTCTTTACGTATAAAATGTGTCATTATTTAGCAGGAACTTGAAGACACTTATTGTAACCTTGGGAATTGCTGGATACTACTAAAGATACCAAGTGATAAATAAAACAAGGAGTCAGAGTGTGGTTTCATTTACAAATAAAAATAAATAAAAATGCGTATTATCAAACAAAATTAAATAAATTATGTTATATGCACTTGTTTTAGAAATACCACTATGACTGACAAGAAAAATAATTAAAAATCTAATTAAGTAAATAAGCAAAAAGAATAACAAAAATATAAATTTATTTGTAAAAAAATATTTTTTTAAAAAATAAAGGTTACAAATAAACAATAAGAAAAAAAAATACAAATTTAGTTGTAGCAAGTAATTAAACAAATAAACTATAAGATGAAAAAATGAAATGAATTGGAGAAAATATTTTTTTTTAAAGAAATGATAAAATGTTGAGGCAGAATGTTGAAATCCTATAGGGTTGAGGAATAGTATTTTATTTTTCCAATTTATCACCACTTTCACTTCAAGATATATTTTGTTTGTTTGTAGAATTGGTTTTTTATAGAACTATTGTTCATTAAAAGTTTTTAAAAGTACGTAAAGTATTAGTTTGAAGAAAAAAACCACAAAATGATTATTTTCAATTTATTTATTTGAAAAAAAAAATACATCTAATCTCTATTATCTATTTCTCTTTAGATTCTTTTAGGAACAACAAAACCCCATTTGAGATTTCAAATGTGATCTCTCCAATGTAGTATTGCTGTGAATGAAATATGCATAGAAAATTATTAATTTCCCTTTATTTTGTTCAAAAAAGAAATTGACCATTTTCTTGGTTTACAAAAATTACCACATATTAATTTTCAATACTCATCACTTGTGTAAGCATATGAAAAATCTAGTGAATTTCATCTAAATAATTATGCCATTGAAGTTTAACATTCTTCTACAATCTTTTATTGGTTGGTTTTTTAAAAATTACTTCATGTAATTCATTTTATATTTTTTTTCTTATGTTTATTTGTTTAATGACTTTGTGCTAAATTTGTACTTTTTTTTTGTTTGTTTATTTGTTAAATTTCTAAATTTTTTTAGCCATCTGTCACTTAAAGTATCATATGTAAAAAAAGTACACATAACATATATTTGTTTAATTTTGTTTACATAACACTATTTTTTTTTACTTTTATCTGAAAACACAAAAAGTATATACTCCAACTATTTGTTCCAATAATTCCCTCAGATGCCAATAATTATCTTTAAACATCTGTTAGATAGTTATCTAAAAGTGTTTGTTATAAAATATTTTTTAATTTATATTATTTTTTCCTTTTTAATATTTGAATAATTTTTATAATTATTTCTATTTAAAACAGGAAAAATCAAGATTTGCTTTTATTTTATTTGTTGTTAATACTTTTGAGTTACTTTAACAATACTGCTCTAACATACACATCACTGAAAATTTACTGAATTGATATCAACATATTTGAAATTTGGTCCACCAAGACATTAAACAAACAAGTGGACAATTCTAAAATTTACCCATTATTATTTTGCATTATTATTGATTTCTAATGAACTAAATTTAATGAAAATCTGTTTAATAAAAATACATTAAATAAAAATTACAATATGTATTCTAAACAAACAAACAGTGTTGATAAGTAAATAAAAACATTTACAAAAGTATTTTATGGCAAACAGAAGCAAAGTTTTTTATGTAATAGAGGCAGAAACTAAAAGTTAATTAAGATGATGCCAAATATCTTGTGAAAAGATGCACTATTAAAAATTGAGCATTGATTTCAATAAAAAGCTACATTAAACGAAGTATTGAAGTCTTTCAGAAAGAAAGACATGATACCTATATTAAAATATAACATCAAAATAAATGTAAAAGATTAGTAGTATCTATTCTTTGTGATTCACAGATTGGTGGGCAAAATTTAATTAATTTCTCTTTCTTTTTGGATTTAGAATGCTAATTTTAGAAGTGGATGCTTATGATATATTTCCCTGTAATTACTAAAAGTTTATTTAAGTAAATCATCAGAAAATTTTCCAATATATTTTCAGTGCTTAAATAAATAACATCCATAAAAAAATCTTCTCTTTTATATATATATATATATATATATATATATATATATAGCTTGTTATATATATATATATATATATATATATATATATATATATATAACAAGCTATTAGAAGTATTTTAGTTTAAAGTTTTGTAATATTTAACAGATATAATAAATACTGCACATATTCTTATTTAGTTAATCAAATGTACTAAAAAGCAAAACTACAACTCGGCTGAATCAAGCTCAAAATATGACCCAAACATAATGCATCCACACACACATATATGCCTTAATCTGCAACCTCATAACCTATTAGTGATATCTATCATTTAAGTATTATCACTATTATTCGTTTATTTTATTTTATTAATTATTAATTGGCTCATTAATAAGCCTGAACAATTATTATTTCTACCTTTACTTTTATTTATTTGTTAATTATATCTGCATTTACAATTGACAGATCGTTGCACGAATAAATTACTTACAGATTTCTCTCCTTTTTTTTGTTATTATTTTTATGTATGATCTTTGTCTTGCTGTGCTTGACTGCACAAAATCGTCCATTAAATTAATCATTGATAGAACATTCCGTGAATGCTTTCCTTTTTTTTATTTACTTATTATTGTAACTTTAATTATTTGTTGTGAGACAATTTGCCCCACCTGTCGATGTTTATTGAATTGTCTCCTCTCTCGCAACCTTCTTTGTTTTTTTCGTTTGTTTTTAAAAAAGTCAACTTTATTTCTCATGATCCTATGATGTTAACCATTTGATTGAACTGACATATCTGTCCATTTATTTTTTTTAAGCTTAGTTTTTATCTGGAGGCTTCTTATCCCTCCTTATCAGCTTCAGCACACGAGCATTATATTTCTTGGGGTGGTTCATAGGCTGCTCCCTGACAATGACCTCATCTCCTATCTTAAATATGATTTTTGCTGCTCCTTGTCTCTGACGTCTTAATTTTCCCATCTTTTTTAACTGGCTGAGTGCTTGCTCAGTGTTCTTCCTTCTATTTATTGATCTTGTTCCCACTGGTAGTCTGGTCTCAAAGGGGCACAGGATGTTTCTCCCATAATGCAAATGAACAGATTTGAACCCTGTGGAGTCACTTTTTGACCAGTTTATCATATTTACTATTCACGCGATTTCCTTTACCCATCTTCAATGGTCATCATGGATGTAGACATGAAATAATCACCCCAATTTCCTCATAATTGCTTCACATGGATTAGATTGAGGGTTACGAATTGATGTCAGTATGTGTTTTATCCTATGTGTGTGAATCCAATTCTTCCATTTGTTGGATATGAATGGCATTCTGTGATCTGATAGAATTTTCTCAGGAATTCCCACATCTCTGAAGTTCTGTTGCTCTAAACCCTAATGGTTTGTTTTGCATTAGCCTGAGTTACTGGATACGCTGCCACTAGCTTTGAGAATATGTCATATGTGACAAGCAGATATTTCATTTTATTAAATGGGGGTAATGGCCTGTAAAAGTCAATTGCTATTAAACTATTGGGTTGCTGGGCATAGATAGGTTGTAGTGGCCCTATCCCTGATGTGTTAGGCAGCTTTGTTTTTCCACACACAGCACACATGCCAATGATATTTGTAATGTTAGCATACCTTTATGGCCAGTAGAACCAATGGCTGAGCCATCCTTCCACCTTCTTTGCTCCATAATGACTGTACATATTATGAATGTGTTCAATCACTTGTTTCCTCATGGTGACTGGGAGGACAATACACACTTGTTTCTTTCTCTTAAACACATGCTGAAGGACTCCTCCTTTTAAGCAGAAGTGCTTCCTGTCCTTCCACAATGGATTATTCTTCATGGAAGTCATAGGCTGATGTTGTAAATAGTTTATTATCTGCTTGCACTTGTCCCTTCCTTGATGCTCTTTTAATTTCTGCAAATCAACTTCCATCATCCTTATTCACCTATTTCTGCTGTAGCTTAAGTGTTGACCTTCCACCACCAGATATTGGCTTAGAGTATCTGCTACAATGTTTTCTTTCCCACAGCAGTACACTAGTTTATAGTTAAATTCTTGTAGGAACAAACTCCATCTTATTAGCCTGCTATTTGTCAAAAAACTGTGGTTAAGAAACTCGAGGCTCTTATGGTCGGTCATCACCACTACTTTGGAACCTAAGAAATATTGCCAAAATTTTTTAAATGCCCACACAACTGCCAGCGCTTCCTTCTCAGTCATGGTATAATTCACTTTCGGTCCTTTCAGTAAGTGACTAATGTAGCAAAGGATTTTGTGTTGCCCTTTTCCTAGTATTTGAAACAACATGGTCCCCAGTCTGAACCTGCTACTATCTGTCTGTATGAAGAATGGTCTATTGAAATCAGGATAAGACAGCATAACTTCCCCTAAAAATCCCTCATTCACTCTTTGGAAACTACGCTCATGCTGCTCACCCACATCCATGCTTTCTCTTTTCTTAATAATTGTAGTAATGGCTCCATGTCTAGTGAAACCCCCCTATAAAACCAATTGTAAAATGTACACAGACCCAGGAATGATTTAACATGTTTTTTATTTTGAGGTGTAGGAAACTTCGGAACTGCCTGAATTTTTTCAGGGTTAGGTAGTATTCCCCTCTTGCTGATGATATGGCCTAGAAATTGACCTCTGTAGCCATCATGTGGCTTTTATTCAAATCGATTCTGATATCTTTTCTTCTGCACTCACTTAGTAACCACTCTAAATGTTCAATATGTTCCTCTATACTTTCTGACATGACAACAATATTGTCCACATATATCACAACAAAATTCTTAACCTCTTCTGACAACACTTGATATAGACTTTGCACTAGCCCCACCCCATTATTTTTTAACCCAAATGGAATTTTATTATAGTTATATGCTCATCCATTATGCCTAAATGCCATATATTTCTGGCTCTTTGGATGCAATTTAATTTGCCAATAACTGGACATCAAGTCGAAAGTTGAAAATTTTTTTTTATTTTTAAATCTTGTTAACAACACATTCATAGGTGGTGGAGCATTCATATCTGGAATGGTTATTCTGTTCAACTGTCTAGCATCCAAACACAACCGAATTGATCCGTCCTTTTTTTACTGTTACAATGGGGTTATTATATGGGGATGAGCATTTAGATATGATTCCCCATGTCAGCATTTTGTCTGTTTGCTCTTCTACCTCATGTTTATATTGATAGGGTATGGGATACATGTGAGCTCGATAAGGCCGATCTTCTATGAGCCTTATCCTGTGTTCATACCCTCGGATCTCTACGGGAATCTCGAGAACACCACCTCGTCGCAGTGTAGTAATTTTTTCAGCATATCTCTTTGTCTATCACTTATGACTTTTTATTCATCTATCATTTTCAGCATTTATATCTCCATTGAGGTGATTTGTATATAATCCCTTTTATCAGTTTTTTCCCTTAAATCCATTATAAATGGAGTTGTTACATTACCCATCTCTGCCTGACTATGCTTAAAATCCAACACACAATCATTTTTATGCATAAAGTCTGATCCTAGTATAACTTCATGGATTAATCCTTCTAGAATCAACAATAAATGATCATATTCTCTATTAGCTATGCATAATGCCACCCATACCTGCTTTAATGCCAGTTTGACTCTCTTCCCATTAGCCATTACAACATGTGTTATATTCAAAGGTAGGGTTTTAATTCCTGGGTTGGCACAACTTACTTTATCAAACATCTCCTATGACCTAACTGATAGTCTAATAGTGCCATTGTGGTGCCATCATAGGCATACTCTCTTCCCTACTATGTACCAAATTAGCTAACTGTATATGACTAGCTTCCATGTCTTTATCTCCTCCTGTACTATTATCTAAAGTTATTAAAACCTCAGCCATCTGTCCTACCGTTTGCTTGTCAATCATCATTTCTTCTATCTCTCTGGGCAAGCCTTGTCTAACTAGCCACATGATTTGCTGCCCTGTCAATGGGTGTATAGTGAGCACTCTCAATTTTGCTACGTGTCTGTGAAAAAACATGTGGAGTGATTCCCCCAACTGCCATTTAATTTGTGCTATTTGAAGCTTAAAATTTTCCTGAAGGTCCTCCCCCTGGTAGCTTGCTAAAATCGAGTGCTTATATTTCTCAAATGTCACCAGTTTTACTTGTAATGAGTCCCACCAAAACTGGGCTTTATCCTGTATGTGACTGCATGCTATAGTGATCCTTGCTTCCTCCCTCAATCCATTCAAGTTACAATACCACTCCACACTCTCCAAATGCTCATTTGGCATCTCTCCTCCTTTCCTGAAAATGTTTTCACTCTTAACAACTGACTTGCTGCCTCTGTTTTACATATATCTGCCCATGTTTGTATATTTCCCTGTTCCTCCTTTTTTTCTTAATCTTTCTTTATTTCCTTCCCTTGCTCATCTCTAAGCTTCTCTACTTCTTGACACAATGTATCTAACCTATCCTTCACATACTCCAATATCATCATTTACTTTCAACTCAATGCCGTGTTTGACTTTATCCCACTCTCCCAGAAGGCATTGCTCTATTTTCCCCATTAATTCCACCTGGTGATCCAACCTTTCATTAGCGACCTTCACCTGATATGAGGTTTGTTCACACTTTTTTTTTACTTGTTCAACCTTTTGGCTAAAATTCTTATTTAGTCGTTCATCCAACTCTTCTATCCTCCTTATATTTCTTTCATCTATTTCACTCAATTCTCTAGCCAACTGTTGCTGGCTTTCCATTATTTTCATGAGCATATCCATTATACTGTAGCTTTCTATTTTATTTTTACTATCAACCTTCATCTCCATTCCCTTGCTAATTTCTATCTCTCCTTCACTAGCTATTTCTCCAGACGGTTTCATTTGTTCTTCGGTTTTTTTTATTTCACGCATGGGAGCATCCATTTTTGTTTTTGATCTCATGTGCATCAAATCTGTCTAACACACACACTAATCACATATTTTATTCTACAGCTTTACTATTCTAACCCTCTCCTTATAGGATTATCTTACTTTATTTATTTTACATCTTTCTGACACTAGGTATGTTTGTTCAACTCTCCCTATACCATTCATATCTCACTCACCCATGCCTGCCTTCAACACACCTCCGCAACTGTCTCCAATTTACGACCTAACTTTCCAAATTATATTATGTTCTCTTTCCTTTTTTATTATTTTATTTATTTCTTGCTTTTGTCTACCACCAAGCTTTCTTTCCCCTTTTTGTTTAACTTTATCTACTGCGTAATCTATTTTTTTTGTACTCAAATCCCAGTGGTCTGAACTTGTTAATGTGATAATCATCCTGGACTGGCCCCCAATTGTAATGGAAATGATTTTTTGGGTAGTGAATTGTTGTTGGATTTATTGTTGGATTTCTGTTTGTTTCTTTACTTTTTCTCACATTTATTTTACAACATTTTATTATTCCTTTTGTTTATTTATTTATTATTAATTTAGCTATTGCCGACATACCCCGGCTTGGCCTCCAACTGTAAAGAATATTGTTTTATAGTTTAGTTTTAATACAAATTTATCAATCATTAATTAATTAATTAACCAACACCATTACAATACAAGCAGAGAGCAAATACAGATACAAATTTACTTCGTATCTGTACCCTTGACCGAACCCTGAGGCAATATGTACATATTATCTGGGCATTATTTTTCATGATCAAGAACTCTTGGCTGCTGAACAAAGCAAACTATTTCCAAAAAATTTATCAAATATCCAGCTCTTGCTATTTATTTATTTTATAATTGGGAGATTCTCACAAACAAGCAGCACATGAATGCTTTTAAAATCAGCCTTACCCTTTAATCAATAAATTACAGCTTTCCCCCTGTTGTAGATTGGTGATAGTAGAATAACGCAAGTTTAAACACTTTAAAATAATGAATAATGTTTAATGGCAATCACACTGATATAAATACATAAGAATAATAAACACATGCATATATAAAAAAATTACATTAATAACAATAAAATACACACTTATATAAATACATAGCAATGATAAAATAGATTAAAACATATTGAATATTAAAGGTATGTATTAAGTTCTCCTGAAATTATATTGGGCAGTGTTCTAAGTCTATCAAGATTATTCCTTCCTAATTAGCTTTTATTGTCTAGTTCTTTCCTTCTTTTATTTATTTACAAATATAAAAAAAATAAAATGCATGCATGCTTTAATTACCTAAGTTTTCTTGGTAGTTGTTCCCATGGGCAGTCTTTTCAAGTGCTCATTACTGTCCAGTGGGAGATCATCGCTTTTTTGGTAGAGACGGTATGTCCTTCATGCTGTCAGCTGAATAGATTTCTCTTTGAATTTGATTTTGTTACTTTCTCATTCCAGTTCTTAATTCTTCTTCATTCTTTAAATAGATTTTAAGTTATTCAGTTACAGATGTGGCAATCTCTCTAGAAGGTCAGGCATAGCTCTTATACATCATGATTCAGTGGTCAGATGGGTCGAGTATAACCCATGTCCCCTTAATGCCACTAGCTGCACACTTCTTTCATTTCTTTTTTTTGCTGCTGCTTCTTCAAAATCTCTGCTCATAATACAGATAGATAAGTGTAATTCTTGTCTTACTGTCCTTTCTTTTGTTCATTGTTTTCTGTAAATTTTTAATTAATTCTTACTAATTTCCAATGAATTCTTATCAACATATGTCTTTAATTAGTGGCTGGAATGTAGGTTTTAATTAATCAAACTATAATTATAAAGCTTTTCCTTCAGATAAATTCTTCTTTGTCCATGGAATTTAATTATTCCAACAGACTTTCACACCTCTAATTTGTCGGCCATATTGTTTTATATTATATATTTCATTTAATTTTTACTTCAAGTTTATAATTCATTTTTTCAAGTTTATGTTTACCATTTATTTTAACTTATCACAATAGTTTTTATGCGAGAGAAAAAGACACATTTCTTTATGCATCCCCTTTCTTTTTCCCACAATAAACAGAAATAACTTTCAAGCATTCAACTAGCTTGTTTTTAAAAGAGAGAAAGAGATGCATTTCTTTATGCACCCCCTCCCCTTCTCTTACTATTAAAAAAAATCAAAAGAAATCAAAAGTAATTTCGACATTTCTAAATCTCAACTTTTTTCTTTTCTTTCTTTTTTTAATTTCTAGTAGCTAACCCATTTACCTTTATTTTTTCTAGTAGCTAACTTATCTACCTTTAGTAATAAATATATATGTGTGGCGAGGACTTTATGTGGTCATCACAATATATATATATAATGTTTTCATGGTTGTATGATATAAATAAATTATTATTTTTTGGTTATTTCCATTACATACCTATATTTTGACTACGAACTAGCATTTGCCATTGTCAAGGTTAACTTTTGAAAGAAAAATCATTAGCTTTCAAACAGTAACATGACTGAATGCAAGATAAAAAATGAGATTGAACTTGAAATAGTTCAGCATTCAAAATACGAGGCTTATCAAATTATTTATTTCCCCCAGTTTTTTCACCTATTAATTTTAAGTTAATATTAGAAAACAGAGATAAAATGAGAGATTTCCACATGGCTGGAATACGTTATACTTTGTCAGTCCTATTTAAGCCAGTAGGTATCTTTAATATTTCAATTGACTCTTTCATGGTTCTTAAATCATACAAAAAATGAATTATTTTATAATTTATTAAAATAAAAAAAATGGAAAGATTAATTGTATTATGTTTTATACGGCACAATAAAGTGCTACGTTAAAGAAAATCACTCATTTGTTCCAATGCTAATGCAACTGTATAATCTACATTCCTTTTCAACTACTTTAAAAATATTATTAATGAATGGAACTCCAAAAACAGGCCATTAAAGAAGAATAAGGATATGAACACATTCCATAAAAACTTTCAACGTATTACTTCAAAATATTGAAGAGAAGTTTTTTTTTATTTCAAGCTTGCAGTAAGATATTTTAAAGTCAAAAACTTTAATGCTTTGCAATTGTTCTATTATTTACAAATATTTAGAAAAGAAGAGATATTCGTGAACTTTTAAAGTAAATTAAAGTTTAAAAAATTATTTTCAAATTTATTAAAAATATTTTCTTATTCATAAATGAATGATAGAAATATGTTATTGGGACTTGAATCATTTAAATTAGAATCTGTGTAATATTATAATAACAAAGTCTTTTATTTCTAGAAAAGCTATGGAAATAATTGAAGCTAAAGCATATTGTACATGAAATGTGATTACATAAAAATTGAAGCAAAAGAAGCTATTCAAACCTAATAATAATCAAAAAAGAAAATTCCAGAGGAAAATTATAATAACTTATTTCCTTACTGATTAATTGAATTTTTTATTTTCCCCGTTAATAAATTATTCTTTATTAATAATTATTTCACATATCCATTACAGTATTAATAAAAATAAAATATTTTATTTCCTAAAATACCACATTTTAAGACTATGAAGCTTTAGTGTACCACTAAATTACTCTAGTTTACATATAACACTTGTTCGAATTTTTTACTGGCAGCGAACTATTTATATATCATAATTTTCTTCAATATTTTTTTTATTGCTAAAATCTGTACTAATAAAAATTTACTGTAAACTAAAGGTAAAATAAATAAATATAAAAATTCAATTTACAACTGAACTCTGATTAGAAGCAATAAATTATATTTGAATTCAAATAATGTGGTACACTGTATATTGTAGTACCATATTGTATAAACCTATCAAATGATTCCATTAAAACTAGAAAGTAAACTCAGTAAAATATTTTATAACTCTTCAAAGTAAGTTTTTTCAAATCTAAAGTAAAAATAATCAAATAGTATTTCTGTCCTAATTTTTTTCCACCTAAACCTGTTGACACCATTTATTTGTTTAATGTAATCAAAATTGCGTAATCTGAGGTTTTTTCTTTTTGCTTGAAGTTTTACTATTAAAAGTGAAATGATAAATCTTTTATTTATAAAATTATTAAAGCTCATTTAAATTTACTTTTAAATAAATTTGTTACCATTATATTAATATGACTAGTGAAAATACAAAAACAAAAATTATCAAGCAGTAGAGAATTTCAAAATTGGAGGACTGAAGAATATGGAATGATTAACAAAGACACCAGGGTAGTATGTGCTTTCTATTCTAGAACAGTTGTAGTGAGAACATCATAGGTAAAATAGCATTATGAGACCAATCATAAATTGCTTGGTGAAAAAAGTAAAGATGAACAAAAAGGATATATTACCCAAGCATTTAAAAATATAAATATTCATTCAACATCTATAATGAAATTTAACGAAAATTATTCCAATATAACTGCTGCTATTTTTTTTATTTCAAATGTAATTGCCAAACATGGGAAACCCTTTAATGATGGAGAATATATGAAAGAAGATTGGTGAAATGTGCAATGGTTCTTTTGAAGATTTTAAAAACAAAGCAAAAATTATTCAGAGCACAAAAGATTTATTATTGTTTAGAAATACAGTTAAATAAAGAATCCTGCAAATGGCTAACAACATAACTTACCAACAAAAAAGAGATATAAAATCTTCTAGCTTAATTTCACTCTGCCTTGATGAAAGTACAGACATAAATGGATCAGCTCATTTGGCTAATTTTATTCACTGTTGTTTGGGAATAATATCAAAGAAGAATTGATCAGTTTAACTTCATTAGTAGCAACAACAAAAGGAATAGATATATGTAATATAGATGTTGCCAAAATTGTATCAGTACCTACAGATGGTGCTTATGACAAAAAAAAGTTTTCTCATTTTATTTACCAACTGTATTGAACATTCAATTTTGAATTTTCATTGCATTATACATAAGCAGGTTTTATGCATGAAGGTCAGCTTTAAGTCACTGGATAATGTTATGAACACTGTGATTAAATTAATCAATTTATATCTACACATTGAGTGAGATAAACTCAGTATGCTATGGTTTACTTATGTACAACAATGTTTGATGGTTAAGTTGAGAATTTTTTTTTCAAAGATTCATTGAGTATTTAAAAGAAAATAGACAAATTTTACTTAATAAAAAAATTATTGAAAAATATAATGAATTAATAGATGCTAAATGGCTTTCAAAATTAATGGGTTTTATTGATATATGTTCACATCTAAATAAAGTAAATGTGAGACTGCAAGGTTAATAATAAGAAATTTGAAGTTAAATTACAAATTTTTAATTGTGATGACGTTTCTTACACTTTCAAATATTTTCCAAATATAAAAAAGTTCTTGACTGATTTAGAATCTCATGAGAATAATCGATAATTGATGAATTTTCTTTAAGATTTACACAGTTCAGACAATTTTCAGAAATATCAAAAAATTATTTTAAACCCAGACATAATATCAATGAATAGTCTGAAGTTAAAATTTTTTGAGTGGTTTAATTTGAAAGATATGGAAATGCAATCAACCGATTTTCAATGCAGTTCTATATGGAAACAGAAATTTGTTGACTTGAGGAATGAGTTAGAAACAATGGAAAATGATTGATTATTGAATATATGTAAAAAGAATGCTGAAGAGGAACTACTGACTGCCTGGAATGCTATTCCTGAAACATTTAATTCAATAAACATCACATGATCACCATTTTAATAACATTTAATTCTTTAAAAAAATAGCGATCATTGTATTATCAATTTTTCCCTCTACACATGCATGTGAATCATTGTTTTCAGCAACAAATTTAATTAAAGACAGTTCGAAAAATAGAATGACAGATGAATCTAGTTCTGCATGTACATTATTAAAAATGATAAAATATGAACCACATATAAAATATTTGGCATCCAGGGTATAACAGCAAAAATCTCATTAAATAATATCTAGGGGATTTAAACTCAGATCTTCAAATAACCTTAAACTATCCACACTATCACATACTACTGATATACATGACCGCACACATGTAGAAAAGATAAATAATCACCAATATACATATTTCATGCTGAACCAGCATTCATCAGTTGGTCCAGATTATCACCCCCCCAATTATATATATATAACCATTAAATGTCTGTATTTTTAAATCATATAATAATAATTCAAACAAATATATTTAACACAGTATTCAAAATTAAATAATATATTCTTTACCAGAAGTACTTTCAATTGTTTCACTGACAATCTTTATCAACTGTTAATACAAACTTACAAAAAATAAAAACTTGCATTACCCATCATTCAATCCATTCAAATTCCCACAATTCTGTTGTCTTTATATTAGCCAATTGTCTATTCATTAAACCACCTCTATTCCTAGATATCAGCATTGCCTCTTTAATTTTACGTTTTTTACTACATCTTTCAATTTGAATAATTTTTATATCTCTGTTATTAAATTTAAAACCATAATTACATGTTTCATTATGATCAAACATAATTGATGGAGTATTCATATTTACCGAAGATATATTTTCTTTCTGTACATGTTTATATAATGTCTTATGATCATTATATCGTTTTTGTAATGTACATTTGGATTCCCCTATATATTTTATTCCACAACCACATTCCAACATATATATAACAGAACTTAATTCAAATTTAGAAATCTTGGCTTTAGAGTTATTTATCATATCATTTATATTATTTGAAGAGAAAAAAGAAATTCTACACAAACCACTATAAAGTTTATTAATTAATTTAGCTTGTTGATTAGATATAAAAGGAATAGAAATCCATTTATCACTTTTTAATTTATTTAATATTTTCTTATTATTACTTTTATTTTGATTATATTTTGTAATTGTATTATAAATATCAAACCAGATAATTTATGACCCATATAAACTTTAAAATTATGTGGAATATAATCCCTAATTTCCACATGCTTTAAACTCATATTATAAACAAACGCATTATTATTTCTTTTAATAAATATATCTAAAAACTTTATAGAATCTTCCCTCTCTTCATTTAACACCCATTTTACATTATTAATCATATTTAACTTACTAAACAAATTAATTATTATTTCATTATGTTGAATGTTAGTTATGGAAGGAATATCATTTATAATACAAGTACAAAATATAATCAAAATAAAAGTAATAATAAGAAAATATTAAATAAATTAAAAAGTGATAAATGGATTTCTATTCCTTTTATATCTAATCAACAAGCTAAATTAATTAATAAACTTTATAGTGGTTTGTGCATAATTTCTTTTTTCTCTTCAAATAATATAAATGATATGATAAATAACTCTAAAGCCAAGATTTCTAAATTTGAATTAAGTTCTATTATATATATGTTGGAATGTGGTTGTGGAATAAAATATATAGGGGAATCCAAATGTACATTACAAAAATGATATAATGATCATAAGACATTATATAAACATATACAGAAAGAAAATATATCTTCGGTAAATATGAATACTCCATCAATTATATTTGATCATAATAAAACATGTAATTATGGTTTTAAATTTAATAATAGAGATATAAAAGTTATTCAAATTGAAAGGTGTAGTAAAAAACATAAAATTAAAGAGGCAATGATGATATCTAGGAATAGAGGTGGTTGATTGAATAGATAACTGGCTAATGTAAAGACAACAGAATTGTGGGAAATTTGAATGGATTGAATGATGGGTAATGCAAGTTTTTATTTTTTGTATGTTTGTATTAACAGTTGATAAAGATTGTCAGTGAAACAATTGAAAGTACTTCTGGTAAAGAATATATTATTTAATTTTGAATACTGTGTTAAATATATTTGTTTGAATTATTAATATATATATATAATCAGTGCTCAGTTTATATTAAGATAGCAAATCTTTATACTTTAATGGTCAGGCTTCAATCTACTCCAACCTCAACTCTTCAATGATCCATACCATTAAAAATCTGATGATAGAATGTTACATTTTATTCAACTTGTGCTCTTTTAAATAAATATCGTTCACTTGTATTTATCTTATTTATAAATTTTATGTGTTTATTATGGTTATTATTACTATTTTGTTTTATAAACTTAAAAAAAACTGCAAAAATTAAGTTGTTTATATTTTGATTTAATAACTATATGGCACACTAATCATTCAATACATTTTTTTTGGAATGCACATGTAAAAAGGTTTGCCACCACTGTTATATAGTAATAAAGATGAAATATTATATGCTCCAGAAAAGTAACTTGGGAAAATGTAGTAATTATTATAAAATAAAATTAAAAAATGTAAACATTTTAAAAATTATTAACTTTAAATTGAAAATTTTAATAAGTTATAAAATAATGATTATTATTGTTATTATTGAAAGTGCCTTAAAAATGCTTATGTGTCAGCCAATCAGATGCAATAATGATTGCACATGGAACCCTCAATTCAAAAGCACAAGCCAGAACTACCAAAAAAAAGATGGGACCCACCTTCTCATTTAAATTTATATATAAAGAAGTCAGACTCAAGCGTTCCAAATTAGAGTATGAAGTTTAAAACACCTTCACATTTAATTCATTAAATCTTATATATAAATAAACAGTGCGAAATCTTTCGATTTACAATGAAGCAATTTTCAAATCTAATAAAATGATACTAACAAATGTAAATATATAAAATTTATTAAGCGCTAGCAGATGATCTAATAATAATGTGAAAAGCAGCACTTAATAAATTTAATATATTTACATTTGTTAATATCATTTCATTAGATCTGAAAATTGCTTCATTGTAAATTGAAAGACTTCAGTGTTAGGGAATTAAATGTGAAGATGCTTTAAGCTTCACGTTTTTAGTTTGGAATACTTGAGTCTGACTTATTTGTATATAAATTTAAGTGAGAAGGTGAGTACCATCTTTTTTTGATAATTCTGGCTTGTGTTCTTGAATTGAGAGTTACACATGCAGTCATTATTGCATCTAATTGGCTGTCACATAAGCATTTTTTAAGGTGCTTCTGTTGAAGGTTTTAGCCTTTCACATTATTATTAGATCATCTGCTAGCGCTTAATAAATGTAATATATTTACATTTATTATTATTATTATTATTATTATTATTATTATTATTATTATTATTATTATTATTATTATTATTATTATGTTTCAAAAACAACTTTATTGAATAAACAAAGGTTGCATCAGTAATTATATATACATACAAGTATAATCTAGTTATTAACCTAGTTATCTATTGGATATATATATATATAAATTAAAAGTTCAAAAGTTTAATGAACTAGCAACTTAGTTATAGATGACAAGATAAATAATACTTGTCGAAATATGATGCATCTAGAGCAGGAGTGGGCAATTGTTTTGGCTTGGGGGCCACAGAAGGTTGGTGGAGGGCCACATCAGGGGCCACTTTGTGGAAGCAAAGGTTAACGAAGGGCCACATCTTTATATCATGACACAATAAACACACTGCTTTATTCCATGTATTACCAAAGAAATATTTGTTTGTCCATTCTTCATTAAACACGTGACATTCATTACCAATTTTAAATTTTTTTGGAGCATTCATGGTTTCACAAAAGTTGGAAATATATATATTTGCTAATGCAAATACAAAATTGAAATTAATCAGATCAACTGGAAAAGCACTGCACATCGTATCTACACTGCGCATGTATATTGATGTGGCCATTCTAGTGGAAAATATGAGATGAATATTCGGGCATGCAACAGGAAGGAAATCTCAGTCCAAGGTGGATTTTTCTGATTGTCTTGGAGGGCCGCATAAAAACTCTTAGCGGGCCACATGTGGCCCTTGGGCCGCTATTTGTCCACCCCTGATCTAGAGCAAACTTTCTGCTTTTCCCAATATAAAAGATCACAGGTATTAATTTGCTTCGATAATTATTTTGTTAGAACTGTTATGTTATTTAAAATATTTGACTGACTTTATTTGAGAAAAAGAGGGAAAGCCTTAAATGCGAATATTAGCTATAATTTTGTACTTTTTCTAAAACTATTTCAGAATGGGGTGCAAGCGTTGCACATTTTTATTTTCTACCATGAAAGAAAGACTGCTTCTTGTACGAGAGAAAATTTAAAATATTAGCAAATAACTATTATCTGATTGGGAAAAGGAAAGTTGAATAAGTGGTAGTGAAAAATGAAATCGCAAAATTTACTGTAATAATAATTAATGCTGAGCTGGATATATTTAAAATGAATTGCTAAACTTATAATGTCGTAGAATGACAGAATTCATTTAAATGCTGCTAAATTTATGAATAATTTTGAGAGTCAACTTTTAGATTAAGCAATCTTTGAATATTGAATGCTTCTTGAGAAAATATGTGAAAACCTTGCAGGATCCTAAGGAATAATGCAGCTGCGTTGTAAGAATATAAGCTTTTTAAATGTAAGAATGCTATTAAATAATTGTTCAATTTTGTAAAAATCTTGCATCAAGAAATTATGGCCATTTGTTTGTTTCATGTTTGAGTATTGTGATGTGTGTGCATCTATAATATATAGGCATGGACTAACTTTAAATAATCGTATGGAGAATGCTCATTGTGGTAAATTGTCGCAGTGAATGGAGAGATCATAAGCGATTGACTGGGCTGAAGACTTTTAAATATAATTTTTATTTTATTTTATTATTCATTGATTTATTATGTATATTAAAAGCCTATTTTATTTTAGTGTTTATTATTTGGACATATTAATGAATATACCCTGTAATAAATTTAGATCATAGTAGGGTAAAATACGCCTTCTTTATATATCGTTATAATTTAATTTCAATGCTTCCATAATATGAATAACTTGTCCGAGTGAAAATTTGAAATGATTACATGAGAGATTCATGGATACATAAAAAACTTTATGCTTACCAGTAAATATTGATATTATTAATATTTTATTGTATTATTTATGTAGTATTAACATTTTGATATTGCTATGTCCTGGATGATGAAAGATTTAAATGCAATTGTTATATATTGTGAAAGTGATGCACATTTCTTATTTTATAATTATTTAAGGTTTAGATAATTTTTTTTATTCTAGTTATGTTTGACTATTAATTTGCGTTATTGGTTTTATACATCAATATTGTATGTAGTGAGAGTTCAAATCCTGTTCTTCTGAGATTAAGTGATGTTTGTGAATGATCACTGTATGTCCAAGGTATGCCAAGTTATCACTGCCTTGAGGGTAGAGATTGAGTGTAGCTCTCTTACAATTACAGGTATCAGGTATTTTAATCATATATTAGATCAAGGATGTATCCTCAGTTCCATTATAGTTATAGTAGTGATAGGTGCATTCTTGTATTTATATGTGTAGTGACTGAGTAGTAACATATTTTATAGCCCTCAGTAGGAATGCTCCGAGTTCATACCATCACAGATGCATTGCTTTGTGGTCTTATTTTCCTTATGGACATTCATTTTGTAGCGCCATTTTCATTGTGTAAGAATTTTTTAACATAATGGTTGGTCATCATATAGTTCCTATTAAAGTGTATTACCTATGGCAGGGCACTTTTTTTGATTTAAGTGTGAATTGAAAATTGAAGTATAATACCTTGGCTGAGCTTTGCTCACCATCATCATTATAAGACCAATAATTGTTCAAAATTTAAAGTTAATATTAAAAGCCTAAATAAGCAGTGCACATCATAACAAGCACCTAATGGAAGCAAGCCACAACTGGAATAGTAAGATTAATGGTGTATTACTCATTTTGAGACATAGAAAGCATTGGGTGTATGTGAATGCATGAATGTGACCTCTAAAAGAATTATTTAGTTTAGAATTGGAAAATTAAGGTATAAAACAAACAGAAGCTATTATTTAAAAGATTAAGTAAATGTTGTAAGTTTAAACTTAAGTACTTAGTTAGATCGGTGTGACTATTAAAAATTAATGAAATAATGTATAATATTTGGCTTATAAAGTCAGTAGAATCAAAAAGCATATATTTCTGTTGATAAGTAGAAACAATTAAAAGTTATTTTATAATTTGCTAATTTTAGATACACTTATAGTAAATATTTATTTGGGCTTCCCTCGAAGTAAAATGTTTTAAACCAGCATAGATATAACTGGTTGAGATATATTTTTTATCTAAGTCCATACAAAGTTATGGTTGATAGAGGCATGCAATGTGAAAATGTTTTATTAAGAACAAACAAGGGATCATATTCTCCATAGTGATTGTAAATCCACTGTAAATATTATTTTGTTTATTAATTGGATTATTACCATGTTATATTAAATTCAAATTTGTAATTTTCAACTTGGTTTGTTAATAAATGTTATGTGTTAATTAAAATTTGGTATTATGTATTAATGGTTTTGGTACCCACAAAACCCAAAAATCTTAATAATATTTAATGCTTATCTAGGTACAGACACATTACGAAAGTTTAATTATTAAATTGATATTTTCTCATGAAATCCAAAATTTGCTTTAAAGAAACATTCATAACTTGCTTTACAGATTACTATGATTACATTGTAAACATATGGAAGGATATTTACTTTCAGCAGTAATTATTATTTTCATTTTCATAAATATATTGGGTTGCTGACTAATATCTTCAGTTGACATAAAATCTTTTTCCCACTTCTGGTATTTCAATGTGCTCCCAGTTGATAGTAATCTAGTTCAAATTTTAAAGTTGGTAGAATATTCTATTTTAGTTAACTGTTTAGTAATTTATAAGATTTTATTATTATTATTGGTTGATGAAAAGTAGATATTAGCTCACAGATTAAGTGTATGTCTATTTAATTTATAATTGCTGGGATAACATTTATTGGTCAACAATGAAATTGAAAAATCACCAATAGAAATTTTGCATTCCTGATCTTGAGTCTATAATTTTCCAATTTTGAATTAAGAGCTCATAAACTTATTGATATAGAATTAATGAGCATTAACAAATTAATTAAATCAAAAAGAGTAATTATTTATTCCATGCAGATCTGATCATGACAAAACAACAGTGTGGGGAAATTAAAGATAGTAAAGTGCAGTGAGAGGGAAAGTGTTGAAAAGTCATTGTTAGAAATAAATTAATTGTAATGATGATGTTAGTGATTTATGTGAGTAATACCAAGATTGTTAAAGTATTATGGGTGTGAATCAAGGTTTTTCCTCTGCTCTTAGCATATTAGTAAGTTTATAATGTTCATTATTAGTATAATTCTTGATGTTCTCAGCATGAATTACCAAAGCAATTATAGAGCCCTAAGCATGAGTGGAAAAGAATTGGTATTCTATTTAATATCCTTGTAATATGTAAAACAGCTGTGTTTGATTCATGTGACTGTTATTTACAATAATGTGATAGCCAAGTCAGTCCATTCCCTTTTGGGATTTGCAATTTGTCTGGCTTAATTTAGGAAATCATTTAATTTGAGAAAAGAGACAAATCTAGATATTTTACAAGTTAAAAATCATTTAGAAGTTAATAAATTACTTGCTTTATAAATTAATAATTTATAAATCTATGACTTTATCAAATTAGTATAGCAGCTGTTCTGTTAAAGTTACAATGTAGCACTCTGTTATTGCTCTCTCCCTCAAGGTTATAATTTGATTATTTGTTAACATGATGGCCTGATGGATAAGTAATCATTGTGTTAGAATCTCTGTGTAACTCTCTCCTCATTTTTAGCAGTTATAATATATATATATATTGAATTAAATATTTTCATGGATTATTATTATAATAAAGAATAAAATGAAATTATATCCATGTAATCAGAAATAACTTTTTTAGCTTTTGATGTTGCTAAAAACTATTAATTACTACTATTTGACAATTCCTAAGGCTAAATAAGTCTACTCATTACTCTACAGTAGCTCTTTTGTTTGAGTTTACATAGCTATAATCTTTTGATTTCTATTCTTTATTATAATAAATTTATAATTACAACTTAAAATTATCATAATAGACTTCTAACTATAAGATCGTTCCATTGACTCATTGTAAATTGAAAGATTTTGTGACTATTAATGTGTAAAAAGAAATGTGGATTTAATCAGTGAAGCATTGAATAGCTTTATACTCTCATAGCTAACACTTCAGCTTCATCTATTTATATAGAAAATAAGTTGAAGTAAAAAAGGATTCCCCTCTTTTCTTCTAAAATGTAAGCTTATGGTTAAGACCTATAGAGGTCCCTACTATTGCATTTTTATGCACACATTCTTGAGGTTACAGCCTTAGTAAATATTACTTATGCAATCAATGTGCATTTAAATAAATTTATAATAATAATCCATGGAAATATTTACATTCAAATTCACATCTATAAAAATAGCTTTCTGGGGTTAAATGCATATAAGACCTTGAGTTTAAATTAAAATAGGATCTGCTTTTATTTCCACAAAAACTCCAACAATAAAGCTATTAATAACTGAAATACAGGCTTAATATATACATGTATCAATATATGTAATGTATAGGGTATATAAGCACAGACTTTCATACAATCCACCACTCACCACTCTATCTCATATCACTGATACACTTGAACACATATATATTGATGTCCCATACATGAGGAGTCAGATTGACTTTAGGTCAACATAAGTGTGACAAGAACCTTGGCCTCAGGATGGCATTTGAGCATTCCATAATCAGATTTGCAATTGGATAGTTGAAGAGTTGAAGTGTGGAGAGGATTGAAACCTGTCGATTAAAGTATGAAAATTGGCTATCTTAATATATATCTGAGCACTTATTGCATATATGTGTAGATATGATAATCTGGACCAACTGATGATTGCTGGTTTAGCATGAAATACATATATTGGTGATCATTTATCTTTTTGACATATATGTGTTCAAGTGTATCAATGATATGAGATAGAGTGGTGAATGGTGGGTCATGAGAAAGTCTGGGCTCATATACCCTATATATTACATATATTGATAGAGGTATATAATAAACCTGTATTTCAGTTATTACATATTAGAGATGTCTTCCCATCACTTGTACATGTATTAAATAGATTATGTACTGTACATGAGGGGTCAGATTGATTTTAGGTCAACATGGGTGTGACAAGAATCTCAGCCTCAGGGTGGCCTTTGAGCATTCCATCATTAGTCTGTGCTCATATAACCTATATATCAAAAAAGCTATTATACAGACATCAGAAAACTTGTTTAAACCTAGGAATTGTCAATTATGAATAATTGATAGTTTCTTAGCAACATCAAAAGCTAAAAAAGTAATTTCTGTTGACATAGATATAATTTCATTTCTATTCTTTATTATAATAATATTTCATGGAAATATTTAATTAAACATATACAACTCTCTAGAAAAGTTTAAAATTTTGCAGAATGTCAAGAAATATTTTATTTTTTCACATTATGACAGTTATAAAATTAGATTTTTGGTTTAAATCCATATAAAAACTTAGGTTTGAAGTAAAATAGAATTTCCTTTTGTTTCAATATGAAATTCCAACAAAAACACTTTTATAGGTTAGTGGAAAAACTTATTTAATTGCAGAAATTTTCATTAACAGTAATTGAAAGTTTCTTAGCAACATCAAAAGCTAAAACAAAAATAATTATCTCTGATGACATGGATATAATCTCTTCATAGAAAGAGAGATAGAAAGAGTGAACAAGAGTATTTTTAAAATTCCAACAGTATTAAATTAAAGTTGAACAAAATCAGAAATAAAATGATACCAAATATATAGTAGAATTTAAAATTTATTGATTTAATGCATTACATAAACTTTTTCCAATAGATGTGTATTCCTAAGCTCTATTTTTGAAGAAGATTATTTAGTGTCAAAGAATAGAAATATTGAAAAAATGCAATAATAAAAATGCCTATTATCAATACTTTAAAAAAAAATTTTTTTCCAAAGAGAAACAGAAATAATGTTTCCAACTTTCAATTGCAATCTTCATTTCCATTACCTACATAAAGATTCTAGAAGAATATTTATCATAAAAAAAAATTTAAAAAAAAGAACTCTATAATATATTTATATATTTTAATAAAAACTATAAAATTACTTATAAAATTAAGTTTTATTTTTTATGATTATAACTATTTCATAAAATACAACTTTTTAAAAACATATAATTCATTGGGCCAGAGAAAGCTAATTGTTTATTAAATAATAATTATTTTTTTTCCAGAATATTGTATTTTTACCAGATGCTGTTTTTATGAAGTTTTTAGCAACAGTTCTTTTTTATAAGTGTATCCAGATAAGAAAAAAATAATCACTTATTAACTGATTTCCATCCAAGATTATTAGCGAATTGTGTCATTTGGTTCTATTTCCATAAAAGAGTATAACCATTAAGCATCACATGATCACATTTCCTATACTAGCACATTAATTGTTGATAAACAGAGCAAAACTCTCCATACAGTATTGCCACCTGTGCTAAACAGAGTAATCAATGGATGCCAGAAGGCTTGTGCATAAAATCCCTATCTAATGCCTACTCATCCAATATCCCGAGACTAGTTTCTGGCTTGTGGCCTTCGTCAATGAGGAGCTTTGGATCTGAGAGCACTGCATCTAGATCTTAGGATCTAATACAACCCTCTAGCAACAACCTTTTATCTCTACTTAACTACTAAACCATGAGAATGAAATTAAAAACACAAAAAATATTTTTAATCTAAGCTCAATAGCTTAAATAGTCATATGGGTCTGAACTCAGTTCAGCACCCATACATTTTGGTGTCTTTGGCTCTTTTACAACCATAGCCACCACTATCCTATTAGGCAGGATTGGTGTTAAACCATTAAGCATCACATGATCACAATTTCTATACTAGCACATTAATTGTTGATAAACAGAGCAAAACTCTCCATACAGTATTGCCACCTGTGCTAAACAGAGTAATCAATGGATGCCAGAAGGCTTGTGCATAAAATCCCAATCTAATGCCTACTCATCCAATATCCCCAGACTAGTTTCTGGCTTGTGGCCATTGTCAGTGAGGAGCTTTGGATCTGAGAGCACTGCATCTAGATCTTAGGATCTAATGCAACCCTCTAGCAACCACCTTTTATCTCTACTTAACTACTAAACCATGAGAATGAAATTGAAAACACAAAAAATATTTTCAATCTAAGCTCAACATGATCACATTTCCTATACTAGCACATTAATTGTTGATAAACAGAACATAGTTTTGTAGTTAAGTAGATATAAAAGGTGGTTGCTAGAGGGTTGCATTAGATCCTAAGATCTAGGTGCAGTGCTCTCAGATCCAAAGCTCCTCACTGACGAAGGCCACAAGCCAGAAACTAGTGTAGGGATATTGGATGAGTAGGCATTAGATAGGGATTTTATGCACAAGCCTTCTGGCATCCATTGATTACTCTGTTTAGCACATGTGGCAATACTGTATGGAGAGTTTTGCTCTGTTTATCAAAAGAGTATAAATAAATACAACTTATATGATCAGCAGAAGATGATGATGATTTGATAGCATGTAACAATAATAGTCTGGTATATATAGTAAGTACATATAATTTCATTCAATCGCTTTACATATGACAATAAATTGTCTTTATTGCAATCATTTTATTTTTAAATAAAATATATATTTTTAAAAAATAACTTTTCTTATTTTAACAAATGCGATATATTGACATTGCAAGAAACTTTCTTTAGAGCATTAATCTTAGAAAATCATGAAACATTTTGAATGCGGTTGCATTTCTTTGGCATTTTCTTTTAAATTTTACAAGATTTTAGAATTAATTCTCCCACCCCCACTCCCAAAAAAAATCTTTACTTCTAACAGAAGTCGTTAAATAAATTTAAAAGTGTGTGTTGAATGTTTACGAATATCAAGAGATTGGTTTTCACTCCTAATGCCGTTTTATTTTTAACTTGGTAAACTGATATATATATATTTAAAAAATCAATATGCATAAATATATATTTCAAAAATACGTTAGTATTAGAATTTTAAAAATTTATTTAAAAAAAAAATTAATGAAAATAATTTATTAATACACAAATTATTGATGCGCTTTATTTCTTTTTTTCAAACCGTTTTAAATTTAACTAATATTTTAAAATCAAAAGGATTTTAAATCAGCCTACGTTTAAAATAAAGAGACGGAACATCATTATAAATGTAATCAAAAGACCGAGATCTTTTGTTACTTTATTTTGCCAATATATATATATGAGCACTTTATATAATTAAACTGCTTTTAATTTTTTCTTTATTATATATATAATTTCCATGAAAATAGCTAATGAGAATTGGTTTTTCACACTCAAATGGTGGTTGAATTCTAGATGAACTAGTTTTTTTTAAAACTTAAAATTTCCAAACAAGTCTAATTTTTTTTTGTAAATAGCTTATTAGTAGTCAATTATATAATTTCTCTAATTATTTGTCATTACTGTATATGAATATCGAGTTATTGACAGTTGACAAATAATTGTCCTAGGTTGATCAGATGAGACAGTCTGCAACTGATAAAACAAGAATAAGATTCACCACTAGAGAATAAAAATTACATTTTTTCTGGATTTGTTCACTTTTGTTTTTGTTAGTATATGATCTAAATTACTAAATTTTTATGCAAATAAAAAAAATTACAGTTATTCCCAGCTTAGATAAGAGTGATATCTGTCTTTAACTCCAGTAACCATAATGTAAACAATGATTTTTAATCTAAATAAATAATATTTAAATGCATGTACATGCGTATACTAAAGTTAATATAAATAGAAGGGACTTGAACTCTCATTTCAAGCTCCCTATAGCTATCCATTCCATCTTATACAACATATACACATAACTACATAATCACATGATCACCATCTCTATACTAGCACATAATTGTTGTAAACAAAGGCAAAATTCTCCATACAGTAGTGCCACCCTGTTCCAAACAGAGTAACCAAAGGCTCCTCACTGATGATGGCCACAAGCCAGAAACTGGTCTGGGGATATAGGATGAGTAGGCACTAGATAGGGATTTTATGCACAAGCCTTCTGGCATCCATTGATTACTCTGTTTGGCACAGGGTGGCACTACTGTATGGAGAGTTTTGCCTTTGTTCATAATTACATAATGTGAAAAAGATAACTGATCTCCAATACATGTATTTTGTGCTGAACCAGCACTCATCAGTTGGTCCAGATCGCCACCTCACACACATATATACAATCAGTGTATGGTTTATGTTAAGATAGCAAATTTTCAAACTTTAATGATGAGTTTCAATATTCTCCAATAGTATTGTTACATCAACAAGGGATTGAGTGTTCAATTCTCAGATTTTTATGATATGTATGGCTGAAGAGATGGAGGGTGGAGATGGTTGAAGCTTGTCCATTAAAGTTTGAAGATTGGCTATCTTAATATAATCTGAGAACTGATTGTATATGTGTGTGGGAGATGGTGATCTGGACCAAGTGATGAGTGCTGGTTCAGCACAAAATATTAACATTGAGGATCATTTAGCTTTTTCACATGTATGTGGTCATGAGCATTGGTTATATAAGATGGAATGGATAGCTGTAGAAAGCTTGAAAGTCTCAGTTCAAGTTCCTTCTAATTAATCTAAATAATGTAAATATTAAGTTAAACCAGCAGATAGTAGTAAAACCTCTATGTTCAGTTTTATATATTTGATCGTGTGAGAAAATTGACTATTTATTTACTGTTTCTTCTTTCACAAATATTTTCGGCATTAATAAAATAATAATAATAAAAAGAAGAAGAAAAAGGAGGAGAAAAACAGGCCAACATTTGCAGACACTGTCAAAGGAAAAGAAAAAAAATAATTTCATTTATTCTAATAAAAAACAAAAAGCCAAGTTAATTTAGATATCACCAAAGAAACAAAAAAATGTGATGCAACCACCTCTCCAAAGCCAATAGTGACATAGATAACTTAGAATATGGAAAACATATAAGTCAAAGCCCACTAGAAATTATCTGGAATGAAGAAAAAGTTGAAGATAAGTCAAAGCCCACTAGAAATTATCTGGAATGAAGAAAAAGTTGAAGATCATAAGTGAATTGTTCAATAAATACCAAAGCATTTCTTTACCACCTTCAAAAGATAAAATTTTACCCTGAGTCCATGGTGTCAGCAATGGACAGCAACATCTTGTTATATAAATTTTCAAAAGAGTTGCTGTACAAGACAGTGACAAAAAATGGACTCTGGGACACCATACAACAAATTGCAGAACATTCCAATGATCATTATTTAATACTGGAACTTTACAAAATCATACAAAAGGAGAGATTTCAAAGATATCAAAACATTAAGTAACTTTACACTGATCACCATAGACTAGAACTACCACCATACTATCATGGGAATAATTCAGAATATCTACTTAAGATACACAGTGCAGGATTTTCAAAGGATGATGGAATTGTTTGGCAAGGTTATTATGTTCACAACAGTATATAGGATAGACACACCAATACCAATCTCGAGTAACATGAGCTCAGATTGCAACTACATCCAAATACTAATCCAGATTATATACCTACACAAATCTTGGATCAGAAAGCAATTCTTTGTATATCAGAGGTCTTGAATACAGTGTTACTTATGCAAACAAAAGGGACATGTTATTGCAAAATGTCCAAACCATCAGAACTTAATCCAAGATCAAAATACACACATAGAAAATCAACAAAATTTTAATGCAGACAAGCAAGCTAATGAAAAGATAGGCATCACCAAAAATAACAGTGCAAAACTACACACAGAAATAACAACCAACAAAAAAACAAAGACCAAGCTTGGTCCTTATAGATTTATTAAAGGAAAAAGCAACAAAATCCCAAAATAATGAACATGATTAAAGAGAAAATGGAGGCCAAGCAAAAAATAACAACAAGTAAAACAAATGTACATATGCCAGAATTTTACTGTGGAGCATGTATAACATACAAAATACAGACAGGGATAGAAATTATGGATACACTACTACCACCAAGAAGCCCTTGCAAAAATGCAACTGACAAACCTAGTCCAATCAGAAAGCAAAAGAAAGTCTGGAGACTTACCAGAAAGAAGCTAGCAAAAAAAGTGAAGATAGATGATGATAACACTAATTCACCAATCATTTATATTATATAAATGATGAGTCAAAACCAATGGAAATAATCACAAATCTATTTAAAAGCACAAAATTCACAATACTCAACATAAAAGCCAACCAGAAGAATGATACAAAAGCAAACAAAATAGACCAAAAACAAACAGAAATAAAACAAGTCAGTGAAAATATACAATGTAACTCTTCACAGTTACCACAACAAAAACCCATACCAATCCCAATTACACAGTTTATAAAAATTAAAATAGCAGTGTCAAAAGCATTAATTCAATAGCAAAATATATCAGCTTAATAAATAAATTAGAATCATACAAACACTGGGTTTTTAGAAAGAAAAATTTATAATGAATCACAAATTAATCCAGCCACAAATCTATATAACCATGTTTCCCCACATACTCCATGGACACATCATTACCTTTAGCAGGTGCAGGCCTACTCATAGCCTCAGACTGCACCTTTTCAACCTTCAAAATTATTTATATTGAATCACATCCTCTAATCACCACATTCAAGCATAAAATTACCACATTTGGCATTGTTCTGTACAACTCCTATTTCCAGCATAATTGCACATATAATTTTAACAATAATGACATCTAGTAACCCAGCCATGATCCAACAATATTAATGGGCAATTTCAACTTAAGTTATGTAAAATTTCAATAAAAATGGCTACACCAAATAAACCTGCCACTAGTGAGTTCTCAGGGCTTTATTGCTGCAGGTTCAATGCCATTCTATAATCAATGTTATGTCTTACTCATACTACATGCTAATGCTTCATCACCTAATCAACTTCCAATTCAATCCATACCTATTTTCAGACCATGCTGTCCAAACTGTCACACTAAATTTATTAGAGCTTCAAAGAACCTTTATCTAGAAAAAACAATTAGTCTCTTATTCCCAACATCCACTACCAAATTCATATTCTCAGAGACTTATATTATGCTAAATAAAATTAATGATATGCTAAAAGATCCAGTTCAAAGTACCAATTATTCATTAACATTCTATATACTTCAACATACAACATATGTCATGATACTCACCCATGATCTCTACAAGAAAATCACCAGACCCATGCACAACACCCAACATAGCATACAAATACACAACCATACATGTAAACAATTGAAGCCATATCTTGCCACAAAAATTTGCTATATATAACAACACAGATGGACTTAACTTGCTGATATATCAACTGGGCACTGGTCTATCCTAACCAGAAAAGTGCACAGGCTATTGATATAAGAAGCATCATCTATGTGGGAAAAAACATGCTAAACCCCATATATCAATATTTCAAGCAAAGTCTCCAAACATATAAACAATACCCACTAACCACTAATTAATTTAGAATACCTGAAACAGATATTCAATTCCATGTCCAACAATTTATTGAAAAACATTGCTATCCTGAAAATAATGGCTTATCAGTGTTTGTCTTTTAACATTTGAGTCAGTTTACCACATAGTTTCTTTGCAACCTTGCTAACTTACCATCATAAAAATATACAATATTAGAGGAGTATCATTTAACAAAAATACAGCAGGCATCAAATCTCAGCAACCTTCAATTCATTGAAAAAGATAGTCAAAAACAAAATAGAAGTCTACAATATTGCCCCTGATATCAAACATGCAGTATGCAAAGAAGAAATCTCCATCACACAGACTGCACTTGTATTTAAAATGATACAAAGTGCAATACAACAAGATAAAAAGTATACCCTACTTTCAATTCAGTTGGATATACAAGCAGTGTTTGATTCAGTTACAATAGATGTTTTAATGAACATGTTTTCTAATAAAGCAATCCCACCCACCAATATATTGCTCAACTGAGAGATACACCTCACACTTAGTGGGAGAAACACAACATTGTTTACTTCCACACAGTCAATTTCACAAGGATCCCTACTCAGCTCAATGCTGTTTATACTATATATAAATTTACTCCTAAAACAGATCAAAAATGAATTGCCAGGAATATTAATACCAAAAACTTCCCATCAGATTCCATGCATTGCATATATAAATGATGTGACAGTCTTTTTGATATCACTGAAAGAAGGCCAGTTTTGGAAAAAATACTACAGATTTATACAGCCACACACATACTACAATTCAACCTCAACAAAACAGCATGGTCCATCTACACTAATAATTCCTATATACAACTATATCAAGGAAAATCTATCCATTTTCAGATTCCCATTCTATTTGAGAGCACATGGAATAAGATAAACAAAATAAGCTTAAAAAGAAAGCAACCAATATAGCCATATCTTTATTAAAGCATACTTGTCTCTATATCCAAAAGCACACTTACTTAACCTACCCATAACAACAAGAATATTATTCACCTATTGTTACAGCTGCCATATCATCTTTTTGTAGAAAACTACTGTGGAGTAGGAATACTGTAGCCATTTCAATAAAACAATTAAGTCAACCAACTATACAGAATGATCTGGGCCCTACACAATACTTATGCTCCACCCATAAAAAACAATAAACTTACTGGAAAAAATCACTGCACAGTTTTAGAAGCTTCAAAGTTTTCTTGACAAAATCCCTACAGATTGTCTACCCCGGCATATAAATACTCATATAATTAGTACACTCAGCACAGATTAATGTCAGAACTACAACACTATCATTTAACAGCAAATGCACATATTGGAGGCATATGAGTTGATTAACCCACTCACAAACAACCATAAGTTTAATTCAATGTGGGGAGTAAACAACATGCAACCTCTTAGAAACTTCAGAAAATGGTCAATGAAGCCAAGTTTCTTCAACTTCTTGATGAAACTAAACCTACCAGCACTACCAAGATCCTATTTTTTATGCTATCATCACCTTTATATATCAGTAGATCCACTCTGAAACTTATTCCAAGATGCTGAAGAAATATAACAACACATATTCTATAATTGTATTGTACTATATACTACCAGAGACAACTAGTGAATCAATATAGAACAAGACAAACTATACAGCAGTTAACAGATTTTGCACATGAGTAAACAATCTCTGCAGCATGAGCAGCATACTTTGCACTCTATGCATTTTGGTGCACATGATGTATATGCAGCATGGGCAATAGCACCAGATGACATCCAACAACATTTGACAACAAATTACAACTAAGGAACAGAGATGGAAAGATTGTGAATCCATGTGCCTTTGTGGCCACCTAGTCCTATTAAAATTACAAGCTAATTTATAATAACATGCAACTACTAGCTGTTACATAAACACAATCTATACAAACAAAACTGATAATGAACAAGAAACTAAAAGACAATATGAAATATTGATAACATAGTCAATAATGGAATATAAATGAAAGATTGAAGAAGTGACTCTAAGCAATAATAAGATTAGAAACTAACAGCAGTAAATTAAACAATGATAGTAATAACAAGGATATGATAATGTAAAATACCTTACTATGTACACCCATAGTTTTTAAAATATTGTAAATAAACAGTTAATGGATGTTTATTCCTAATCAACACTTCCATACCCATGTAATGAACAATGAAAATCTCAAAGTGAAAACAAATATGTAAAAATCATTATGCCACTGTAACCAAGGTATATGCATGAAACCATCATGTAACTTTTGTTGATAATAAAGGTATCATTGAAACATCATTATCATTATAATAATAATAATAGTAGTAGTAGTAATAGTAATTGTAGTAGTAGCCTGGATTTCATGCTATGTAAAACCATGTAACTAATCCACATTTTGTAAAAATTCCTGCAATCCTGTGTAAACCAATGAATCAATTTTTATATATGTAAAACTACAACTATAGATTGACCATGCTAAATTGGCCAATGACTGCATTGATTCATTATCCATTACCAATTCATTAAGAAGATCATTATCAACATCTGAAAATTGTATACTGGAAGTTATATCATTACAAATCTGACATTTAAAAAAGCCATTACCAACTGTTTGAAAAACAAAAGCATCAGATTTAGATAGCTCAATACAAGACAAATGAAAATGCTTTTGACATTGACCAGAATACTTAATCCTCAGTGTTGCACCAAAAATAATCAAACTATGACAAATGGTAATGTTTAGAATTTTATTTTTATCAGGAATAATATGATTAGCTATAGTATTCACAGAGAGATAATCTAAATCAGAAATTGATGAATTTGCAAAAGATGATTGAAAAAAAAAGGCAGCATCATTATTAAGACAAACCTTACAATAATCACATATAAAAACAATCCCACTACAATCTTTATTATAAATAGAATTAAAACAGAGTGATATTCCAGACTACAGGTACCAGAACATTTCAAAGATTTTTGCCTTCCACAAATAACAGATTGATATAATGGACAAGAAATGAAAAAAGGAGCCATAACAAAATTGAAAATATATAAGACAATGATGATTAAAAAACAGTTCAGGAGAAAAAAATATCAATATAAGATATCACTGATCATGTCATTAAATATATTAAATTGTTAAAAATAATCTATTAAAATGTTTCAATTAATTAATTGACTCTAATTAAAATTATTACAATTCTTTTTAACACAAACCTAGTCTTTTTCCAGTAAGAAAACAATAAACTTTTTTTTCTTTAAAAGTATTCTTTAAAAATATTGTCATTCCTTAACTTGCCCACAATATGTTCTGAGGTAAAACAACTTAAAACACTCTTGATTACATGAAGATAAGAAGTCAATAAGGAATTAAAAGCAATAACTTCCAAAACTCAAAGTCCATTAAGAATAAAAAATTGTATACATTATATTAATTTGACATCAATAAGTTCATGCAGTTTTTAATCATCAGTTATTTCTAGACAATAAAAAATCTTAAAACATTTAAAAAAACATATTTTGGCTTAAGTAATTTAAAAATATACATATGCACATTAATCCTTAATTAAAGTATTATAACATTTATATTATTCTGCTAACAGTAAAGTTATGCCATTTTCCAATATGACTATAAAAATAATTATTCAAACTACAAATTAAAGATGTAATAATCTGTTAAGACAATATATTGTATACCTGTTAAGATAATATATATTGTATACTCTGAGATATTATATACTCCTAGGTAAAACAACTTGGAAAACATTTGATTACATGAAGATAAGAAATTAAGAACAATAACTTTCAAAACTGAAAATCCATAAAGAATAAAAAGAAGGAGTTAGTTTGTTTTATTTCTATATAAGAATAAAAAGCTGTATATATTATATTACTTTGATGTCAGTAAGATTTTACAGTTTTCAACCATCAATCATTTCAAAACAAATTATAAAACATTAAAAATCACATTTAGATTTAACTGATTTTAAAATATAAATAAATAATAATAATAATAATAGCATTTAATATTAGAAGGTTTAACTCAATCACAAAAATACATCAGCTAAAACAATGGATAAAGATTTCATAACCTCATATACTAGGACTTCTAGAAACTAAAATCTGTAATGGCTCACAAATTGACTCTACACCTAATTAGGAAAGGTTCCTGTGCATGCAACAGAGACATATTATCTCCCTCAGGGGACACTGGTCTGTTCATAACACCAGATTTTCCATTTGAATCATTCAAAATCATATACATAGATGCAAATCTACTAATAGTAACTGTTAATCGTCAAATAATCACAATAAACATATTTGTTAATATACCACCTGGTTCTACAATTGTATTAAACATTATATTAAACATAAACTTATTACTTAGTACTAATTCACATCCAACAATATTAATCAAGGATTTCAATATGAAATATCAAGATTTTATTTCAAAGTGGCTATATCAAATATCGATACCACTTATGAGTGCTGAGGGTTTTCTTGCAAGTGATGCAATTACTTTTACCAATGGTTGACATACATCAAGGATTGCCCTGTGCTTTTACTCACCTATGCTACACCATGTAATCAGCCTAAACATGAAACCATCTTCTTTCTCTGATCACTCCATATAAATCATGTTGATTAAACTGGAAGAAATTCAGACAGTTTCACTTATACATCGGAAAAAAATTAGAGTACTGCTTCCAACTGCCAACCCAAAATTTATTTTTTCAGACATATATATGCTCCAGAAAATCAAAAATATGCAATTTATTCCATCCAATGATATCTAGCATTTATAAACATTTTATCATTCAATATAGATCACATTATGCACTAATCCTCCCACCCTTCATACTACTAGTGTTGGCTGATGAAATACACAGATGAATAACAATGCTAATCCTACACACCCTAGCCAACAAAATATATACAAGCTTACTCTTGCATGCAGCAATATCTGTCACAATCTCAAGAACTACCTGGCAATAAAAAAGTAAAATCTGCCTCAGCCAACAACATATGTGGAGAAGAAAATTTATTCACTGGGCTATTCATATACTGTCAGAATGCCAATGGAACATAGAGAAAATGGGGTCACATATGCAGGAAATAACATATTAAAGCCAATCTACTATCATTTCAAACAAAAACTTCAACCTACCACCCAATCACAAAAACCAAAAACAAATATCTCATTCAAAATTACAGAATTTGCTGCTAAACTGGATACAGGACTTGATACATGTTATCCAGGAACACATGACATCCCAAAAAATTGTCCTTGCACATTTCAGCCAGTTCACTTCCCAATACTGGTGTGACCTTGTAAATCACTTATCATAGAAGCTACATGTCATCCAGGGTTAATATCCAATTTCAATAGTCCCCTTCAACAAAAACCATGCCTCCACATCAACTCTCTAACCTCCATCCCATCTCAATGGGACCACTTATTATTAAAATAATTAAAAAAACTGCTCAAGAATAACCTAGAGACACACGTTCTACCACTAATATCAAATAGCCAGTTTGCAAAGAAGCAATCATTTACTGCAATAATTAAGACAACTCAGCTCAGGACTGGAAAAAGTATGGACCAATTGCAGTTCAACTTGATATAGAAATGGCTTTCAATTCAGTTGATATTAATACATTAACCAACATCTTGGCTAACACCACAATCCCATGCAATTATCTGCATCTTCTCACTAACTTATTACTAAGCCATGAAATCCATGTTACACTCAACGACAAAAAATCTTCATCATTTACCCCTACACAATCCATATCCCAAGGTTCACCACCCAGCTCACTACTATTTAACTTTTACATCAACCTGCTGCCCATGCTTTATTTTACTAAAAACACTTCCCTAAATTAAACGCAAGATCTATATTCTTCTTTTATTTAAACCAATTGTACTTTGTATGAACAAAATTTATGATTTTGCATTAATTGATGCATTGAAAATTCAATTGTATAGATCCACTTTTTCTGATAACGCATTATGGATTAACTGGTATTAGCATTAAGGAATATTAGAATACTACTTATTTTGTAAATTCACTATTAATAAAAAAATTATTTTAGCATTTATCATGCAACATATATAATAATAATATATATGGATATAATTTAACAATTTCGGTATACTTTTTGTTAGTTTCATGAGGCATTATATGATTCCATCAAAATAAATTCAGCTTTTTTTTGGGGATATACCTGGTATACATTTTTATCTGAACATAGTAATGATATTTTTATTACTTTAAAACATTTTAAAATAAAAATAAAATTTAAATTTTTTTAAACTTCAAAAATAATCTTACAAAGTAACTTTTTTTTTTAAAAGCACTTATTGAAATTATAACATATATTTCATTATATTGGCGACTGGTTTCTTTTATTCTGCTGCAGAAAAACCTTAATTTATTGGCGGGGGGGGGATTTAACTTATTTCAATTGATATAAATAAAGACTAACTACGTCAATGTCATAATCTAAAATCTAATCAGTCTGTCTATTGAAATAAACATCTGTTTTATGTAACAAATTATATTTTAGGAAGACTTTTAAAATAAAGAAATGAAAAAGCCTGTACTGTAGAAAAATAAAAAAAAATCATATTTTAAAATAAAGAAATATAAATCACATAAATGCAACATTTTCTTTAACTAAGAAAAACATTCAATTCTGTTAATATATCAGGGATTCGAACTCAGTCTTTCACACGACCCTAAACTCTCCATATCATCTCATATTGCTGACCCACCTGATCACAACGTTGTTGAAAAGGTAAATAAACACCAATATATGTATTTTATGCTGAACCAGCAATCATCAGTTGGTCCAGATTACTATCTCCACACATATATACAACCAGTGCTCAGCTTTATATTAAGATAGCCAATCTTCATAATTTAATGGACAGGCTTCAAACTCCTCCAGCCCACAACTCTTCAGCCATCCATTTAATTGAAAATCTGATGATAGAACGTTCAAAACCATGTTAGTGCCAAGGTTGTCATTCTAGCCATGTTTTTCTTGTAAATATAATTTTAACAGATATAAAATTTTGTAATATTATATAGAAAAATGTAATGTTTACACGACAAATTTAGAAGAAGTTTTAAAATTTTAATAATGTAAATAAATACATTTTTTTTTATTTAAAAAAGTTTTGATTTTATTTCTGTATTTTACATAAAAGTTATTCCAAAATCCAAGCATTCATTTTTATTTTTTTGTAATATCACTAGAAAATTATTTGATTGCTTATAAAATCACTTAGAATTGACAGGTATAAAACGCTTTATTCAAAACATGCAGTTTTTTTTTGAGATGACGTAAAATAAAGATCAATGGAATTTATCTATTTTTTTCATTGTTTATGTATCATCGTTATCAGAGCATCCCCTTTCAAGCAAGAATGGCCATTCAAATAATAATGATAATAATAATAATAATAGTAGTAGTAGTAGTAGTAGTAGTAGTAGTAGTAGTAGTAGTAGTAGTAGTAGTAATAATAATAATAATAAGAATAATATGTGGAAGTAATTGTGGTTGATATAGTTATTGCAAACCTTATTTCTAGTGTACTGATTACTACTATTACTATTACAACATCTATTGTTTTTACATTATTATTTTCTCTAAGTTGTAAAGACCTTACAATGTGCTAGTGATTGCTTGCCGTGTAGTAATAGTAGTAATAATAATTATTTAACTAGAGATTTGAACTCAGGATTTTTCCGTTTATTCATCCATTACTTTATCTCAAGCAACTAATACACGTAACCACACACTTGCAAAAACTATGCAAAATTCCCAATATACATATTTTGTGCAGAAACAACATTTATCAGTTGGGGCAGATCATAATATTCCTTACATATATACAATCAGTGCTCAGTTTATATTAATGTAGCAATTCTTCAAACTTTAATGGAAAGGCTTCAATCTTCTCACTCTTCCAACTATTTAACTGCCCATTTCAGTGAAAAACCAAAGCCCTTGTTGGATTTGATATCATTATGTCAATCTAATTCCTCATGTTATACATTATGTATCCATTTATTTCACAAGCAATATATAATTTTAAGGTAGTATATAATTTGCTTATATTGAATGTTTTTTATACATCTTAATATAAATTCACCTCATCCCTATCTTATCAATATAAATATGTAATGTCCAATAATATGACAGGTTAGATTGATGTAATATTTACATAGATATGACTATAATATCAAATCCAACAAGGACTTTGAGTATTTCATCATTGGCTTTTCATGATCAGTTGAATAATTGAAAAGGAAGATTGATCACTTCATTAAAATTTGAAAAATTGCTATCTTAATATAAATTGAACACTGATTATATATATATAAATATATTGTACCGGTCACAAGTCTTGGCCCTCTTGAAATCCACTGAACATGAAATGCATTTTATAAAATCAAGCAGCAATTAAGAAATAGTCAATGGCACCCAAAATATATATTACTATAATCATACCTTTGAAAGTTTCACTTACTGCAACCTTTGTGTGCCACCCCAAGAAAGAGACTGCTTCCTCCCCCAAGGAATATGATCATGTAATTAATAAAATGTTACAATCTCTTTTATATTTTTTTAAATATAAAATCAACAGAAAAGTGGATGCCTAATGAATGATTCTTGGTCCCGATAAAGGTTAATCCCTGACTAGCTCAACGTACTCTTTATCTCAGGATGGTGGTTTGTTGCTTTTTTAAAAAGGTTAAATAAAAATACCATTATCAAATACATAGCACAATGCTATACTTTAAAATTAGATGTTAAATTTATTAAGCCCTCTATGATAATATAAATATTTATAAAACAAAGAAGAGAATAAACACACACATAAAAAATATTAATTAAAATTCAAGCGTATAATTTTAAAATAGTTTCATAAGTGGGAAGAAATGGTCTGAAATTCTCCTTTGCTTACACTTTAAACCAAAAGTTGAAATAAATTCCTTTATGCAAAAATATAATGTGTATTGGCGGTGGTATGCACGTGTTTCATAAAAAAAAATGAACCTCACCTTTCCACTTGTGATGATCTATAACTTTGTTTAAATTAAAATAACAATTTAGCCATGAGTTAACTATATTTGAATATTAAAAGTTCCATAATATGAGTCCTGCATGTAGCGGACAATAACAAAAATTATTTGGAACACTTTCTTACACACTTTTATTCCTTATGAAAACAATCCTGCATGTAGTGGATGGAATAAATTTAATAGGGAAACAAACTCATGCTAAACTACAATTTCAGAATCCTGCACATGGTAGATAAAATAAATAACTCCCATTATTTAAAGGCAAAACATATACATGAAACGACCAAACCATTAAATTGGTTAGTAGACTTATTTACTATCTCAGTAATAGCTCATCCATACAAGGAAAAAAAATGTTATTACTCCTATTGTGATCCTGCACGTAGCGGATTGCTATCTTATCAAACATAGCTAAATAATAAGTAAGCTAATTCTGATTACTTAAAAGTAAGTCTACTCCCCACAATTATTTCTATTTAATTATTTTGAAATATTAAAATACATATTGTGACAGTCAGTCTTAAATGACTGGCACAAAGATGGATGCAAGCATAGTTGCAGCCTGAATAAACATATATATATATATAAAAGAAATAATAAAAGGTTGGTCTGTGCAAGTATATTTTCACTTCATTTGCACATGTAAGATATTTTAAAGTAAAAAAGATAAATGGTGATGATACATTTTAAATGTACAATCATATACATTTAAAGTGAAATGCATATTTTTTTTTCTGTTTTAATAAATGTGTCATTTTTGATATGGTGAAAGTGATATAAAATTATACTGGGAAAGTTAAATGTAAACAACACAGCAACTAAATATATTTTCTTTTTAAATTATCAAATTTCGATGTATGTTTTTATTTTTGGATTACGTGTTGAAAATAAATTTATGTACAAAATTTTTAAAAAATAATGTTAACCTTGTTACAACACATAATCTTTATAAAATTTTTGTTTTCTTTGTTAATTATGGTTTTAATGACTGCAGGCAAGTCAATAATTTCTCCCTTTTGTTATAGTAATTTTAGAGAAAATTGTAAAAACATATGCCTTTACACCTGCAGATTAAAAATTAATTAAAACATGGGATAGAAATGTGAATCATTAATGGTTTAAAAGAAAATTCTTAAAAAGATTTAAAAAGATAAAAAGAGTTTTAATTAAACTAATTGAAAAAATCGAAAACAGCAATAGTTTGTAAAGGGGACCCTGTAATGAGGAGAATGTATATGTTCTGATCAGGTGATATTGGGGATTATTAATTGATTCATTCATTCAGTTCAGTATATTGAATTTAGTTGAGTTGAAGGCTGCCAGTTCAATGCGTGAAGTTAAAATCAATTGACTTATTTTCATTGATGATTGACTCAAGCATTCATTTATGCAGAGAACGTTTTTTTCACTTCATTTGAATTTACTGAGACATTTGATTTTGCTTTATAATTAGCAACAAAGAATATATAATTGACAGTAAAAATTTCAAAGTCATTGCAAGCTGTAATCATGCCTTACCCGAAGAAATAAAGAACTGCAAATAGAAATCTAGAAAGGAATTGGGAATATGACCAAAAAAAGTTTGCTGAAAGAAATAGATTCGATAGAAAGATATCAGAGTTATTTAAAAATTAATATAATAATTTCAACGAGAAACAATCCTAATGTGGATCCATTTGAAATAGAAGTCAAAGACATCTAACCACAACCCAAATAGCCAGAAGACACAGTTAAAATCACTTAAATCTGAAGTGCAGCATGAAAATGGAAAGAATGAAATCAAGACTGAATAGTATTGCCCTAGCGAGCATGGAGTAGAGAACCTGCTCTGGTGCATTCACACTGCTCAAGACCTATGTAGCTACCAAGTTATGTGACTCTGTCCATTCGAAAATGTAGCTGTCTATGAACTATTATGCCTGCCATCCATAGAAGAGACCCCTTCAGTCGCCTGCTCAAGATGTATGTATCTCCTTCAAAAGCCCTCAGCCCGGAAGAAAACGAAGTCTATGGGAAGTAAAACCCCTTATATTTCTAAATATAATTATTTTTTTTGTGTGTGTGATTTAGATATTTTTACGAATGATTCGTTTTTCTTTTTATTGTTATAACTATAATCAGATAGTGAAAATTTACTAATCTTTTATATGTATTTGACAAATGATTTTTTTATTATTATTAATTCTATATGCGATTCAATAGATTTTATTACCAAAATAAATTTTAGTATATTATGAATGTTTTAGATTAATGATTTAAGGGAGGTAGATTACTCATAAAGTTAGATACACAGAAGTGGTAGGCATTAGCCTGTTCACTCACTTTAGTCTTATTTTATTACACAAATATCTGCTATGTGCAGGATTAGTGTAAGTCAATAACTGTTCTTTTCTTTAGGAATGTATCCTATAAAGAAACAGGTCATTAAACCTACCTTCCCATATAGTTGAAAGGCTATGGAGTGTGTGCGTTCATTTATAGATAACTCTATCCTTTTAATCCACCACGTGCAGGATTCAATATGTTATTACTTATGGCAAATTCATTTCGATTAGTATGAATTTGTTCCATCCACTATGTGCAGGATAATAGTAATAGTAAAAAAATAAGGGAATAAATAAGTCGACTAGTTCCTTGTTTGGATGGTCCGCTATGTGCAGGATCGATTGAGGAACTCTCTTACTTAAATATTATAAATTGCGGTTAAGTAATGAAATCATATAATAATGAAATCTTTATTAGATTAAGAAAAAAGACAGAGGGTTATTTAATGAAACACATATCTACCATGGATTGTATATATATTGTAATAACGTATAGAATATATCCTACCAAATGCTATAGTGTGAGCAAACGAAGATGAAACTTAGACCATCTTATCCCATTGGGTAAATACTTAATGATTTTAAATTGGGGTTTTTGATTAAAATTTCATAGTGTGTTTCGTATTTATATATTTCTGTTGTTATTTATTTTTAATATTATAAAATTAAGGGCTAAATAAATGCTGAGATAGAATATTAAAATTTCAACGTTGTGCTGTGTAATTAGTTAAGATTTTATCGTTTATCTTCCTTTATTAGCTAAGCAACAAACCACTTTCCCGAGAGAAAGAGTAGATGAGCTAGCCTGGGATTAATCTCTATCGGGACATAGAGTAATTCGTTAGAATATCAATCTTTCTAGTGATTTATTAAATAGAGCATCTATATTATTGATTTTATTAAGTCAAAAAAAGATTAACCCTTATCTAAATTATGCAGTCATATCCTTCTGGGGAGGGAGAAATCTTTTCTCAGAGGTGGTGCGTAAAGGTCTTGGTGAACCGGATCTTTTAAAGGTATGAGTGTAATAATTTCCTTTTATGACGCAATTCTAGAAAATAATAAATGATGGTGTCTAACTGAATACCTACAATCATTGCTTAACATGTATTTCATGCTCAATGCGTGTATATGGGTAAGACCGTCAGATGGACCAGTACAGGACAATTAACGACCAACGTGTTTTGGGCATGATATATTAAGTATGCATGAAAGCTAATAGAGGGGGACACAGCCACATAATGCAATTAAGTAATAAATGATAGAAGTGTAGGCAGGTAGAGAGCTATAAATGGAGCATAAAGAGAGATACACATGTACTATATATATAGGTGGTAGACAGATTAGAATTGAGTTAAGTGCGAAAATACCGAGATTTAATAAAAAAGAAATAAATAAATAGAATACTGTGTTAGCATTGAGATTTAATAGCAAAGAAATAAATAAACAAAATACTTTGTTAGAAAGAAATCGAATACTTTGTTAGTGTTGAGATATAGTAAAGAGTGAAATAGATAAATAGAATACTTTGTTAGCATTGAGATTTAATAAAAAATGTAAATAAATAAATAAACAGAATACTTTGGTAGAAATAAATAGAATACTTTATTAGCATTGAGATATAGTAAAGAGTGAAATAGATAAATAGAATACTTTGTTATAAATAAACAGAATACTTTGTTAGCACATAGATATTGTAAATAAAGAATTAATAAATAGTATTTATTCATGTGGACCAGATCATTTACAAAAAAAATGGATGAGCAAAAATTAAATAACAAGGATGAAGAAAGTTGAGATATAGAGCAGAAAAGCAATGTAGAGACCGAGGGTAATGACAATATAGAACAGAACCAAAAAAGTAACAAAAGTTAATGAACATAATGCTAGAATTTATGAGAGAACTGAGAGAAGAAATAGCTAAAGTACCAAGGCAAATAGAAGATTTAAGAAAAGATATGGAAAAACGAATGGAAGACTTGTCCCAGAGAATGAAGGAGGAAACAGATAAGGAATTAAAAATGACAAACCAAAATGTCGAAATAAAATATGATGATCTTAATCAAAGTAGTAGTAACAGAATGGAAGCAATAGAAATGAGACAACACTTAACAGGTGTAGTGTGTGAGTCTATGTATAAACAAATCAAAACGGAGAATACATAGAAAAGAGCTGCATAATAAAGTGAATGAACTAGAAAAGAAGTTCATGGTGAATAATGCCAAAGTAATAAAAATAGAAAACACAGTAAAGCAAATAGAACAACAGATCGTGATATCAAGTTGCAGCAGCAACAAACATGAACAGGAAGCTACTAATATAGAATCAGATACTCAAAGAAAGCAATGCGAGATAGAGAAGGAAGAAGGCAGTGATACAATAAATATAATAACAGATAAAATAGACAAAAGTAATGCAGATATAAAATTTAAAAAGTCAGGTGAAGGAAGATATGAGTTATACGAATGCACTAAACATTAACCAATTTATAAAAATAAGAATGTTCGAAGGGCAGACAAGTGAGGCTCCAATAGAACATCTTAATAGTTTAGAAAAGTATTTTAGAATAAATAGGATGGATGATACTAGTCCATTAACCATAGCATAAGTCACTTCCAAGGGATGCTTATGCATGGTGGGAGTCACTGTTTCACCACCCAAGCACATACAAAGAATATAAAAAGGCTTTGTTGCAAAACTTCTGGAGAGACAAAAGACAAGAGACGGTATTATACCAAATAATGCAAGAAAAATATAAAATGGGGGGAGGTGAGAGTTACTCCAAGTTCTTCAGAAGACAAATGGCCAAGCTCTGGACTTTAGAAGCCTGTCATATATCCGAGGACCAGATCATCAAAATAATCCGGCACAATTTACCATTCCCTAGCGAACAAATGCTTCTAACAGCAAATATGAACTCGATGGAACAACTAGAAGATTTACTAAATGTAATTGATACAACCCAACAAAACAAACCTATGGATAAGGCCAGAGAAAACATGGGTATAAACTCCATAAACTGGAATGGTAGTGTCCAAACACAAGCTCATTGGCATAGAAAGGCTAGGCATAGGAGTCGAAGTCCCGAAACATATGTTAAGCATACAGAAAGCAACGGTGATGACAATGGACATAAATACGGAAAAGGGAAGGGATACAGACCTTCATCACCTAGACCAAGACCGAGTAAAAATTAGGATATCGATGTAGGCAATCATTGGACATTACGATTAATAGATTTTTATTTTTGTATATATATATATTCTTTAAGATACTGGGAAAGTTAAATGTAAACAACCCAGCAACTAAATATATTTTCTTTTTAAATTATCAAATTTTGATGAATGTTTTTATTTTTGGATTACCTGTTGAAAATAAATTTATGTGCAAAATTTTTAAAAAATAATGTTAACCTTGTTACAACACATAATCTTTATAAAATTTTTGTTTTCTTTGTTAATTATGGTTTTAATGACTGCAGGCAAGTCAATAATTTCTCTCTTTTGTTATAGTAATTTTAGAGAAAATTGTAAAAGCATATGCCTTGACACCTGCAGATTAAAAAATAATTAAAACATGGGATAGGAATGTGAATCACTAATGGTTTAAAAGAAAATTCTTAAACAGATTTAAAAAGATAAAGAGTTTTAATTAAACTAATTAAAAAAATGGAAAACAGCAAGTTTGTAGAGGGGACCCTGTAATGAGGAGGATGTATATGTTCTGATCAGGTGATATCGGGTATTATTAATTGATTCATTCATTCAGTTCGGCATATAGAATTTAGTTGAGTTGAAGGCAGCCAGTTCAATGCGTGAAGTTAAAACGAATTGACATATTTTCATTGATGATTGATTCAAGCATTCATTTATGCAGAGAACATTTTTTTTTGACTTCATTTGAATTTACTGAGACATTTGATTTTGCTTTACAATTGGCAACAAAGAGTATATAATTGACAGTAAAAATTTCAAAGTCATTGCAAGCTGTAATCATGCCTAACCCGAAGAAATAAAGAACTGCAAATAGAAATCTAGAAAGGAATTGGGAATGTGACCAAAAAAAGTTTGCTGAAAGAAATAGATTCTTTATGCTGCTGAAAGAAATAGATTCGATAGAAAGATATCGCAAATTATTTAAAGAATTAATATAATAATTTCAAAGAGAAACAATCCTAACATGGATCCATTTGAAATAGAAGTCAAAGACATCTAACCACAGCCCAAAGAGCCAGAAGATGCAGTTAAAACCACTTAAATCCAAAGTGCAGCATGACAATGGAAAAAATGAAATCAAGACTGAATAGTATTGCCCCAGCGAACCTGCTTTGGCGCATTCACACTGCTCAAGACCTATGTAGCTACCAAGTTATGTGACTCTGTCCATTCGAAAATGCAGCTGTCTATGAACTATTATGCCTGCCATCCATAGAAGAAACCCCTTTAGTCGCCTGCTCAAGATGTATGTATCTCCTTCAAAAGCCCTCAGCCCAAAAGAAAACGAAGTCTACGAGAAGTAAAACCCCTTATATTTCAAAATATAATTATTTTTTTTGTGTATGATTTAGATATTTTTACGAATGATTCATTTTTCTTTTTATTGTTATAACTATAATTAGATAGTGAAAATTTACTAATCTTTTATATGTATTTGACCAATGATTTTTTTTATTATTAATTGTATACATGATTCAATAGATTTTATTACCAAAATAAATTTTAGTATATTATGAATGTTTTAGATTAATGATTTAAGGGAAGTAGATTATTCGTAAAGTTAGATACACAGGTGTGGTAGGCATTAGCCTGTTCGCCCACTTTAGTCTTATTTTATTACACAAATATCTGCTACATGCAGGATTAGTGTACAGTCAATAACTGTTCTTTTCTTTAGGAATGTATCATATAAAGAAACAGGTCATTAAATCTACCTTCCCATATATTTGAAAGGCTATGGAGTGTGTGCGTTCATTTATAGATAACTCTACCTTTTTAACCCGCCACGTGCAGGATTCATTACGTTATTACTTACTGCAAATTCATTTCAATTAGTATGAATTTGTTCCATCCGCTACATGCAGAATAATAGTAATAGTAAAAAAAATAAGGGAATAAATAAGTCAATTAGTTCCTTGTTTGGATGGTCTGCGACATGCAGGATCAATTGAGAAACTCTCTTACTTAAATATTATAAATTGCGGTTAAGTAATGACATCATATAATAATGAAATCTTTATTAGATTAAGAAAAAAAACAGAGGGTTATTTAATGAAACACATATCTACCATGGATCGTATATATTTTGTAATCATGTATAGAATATATCGTACCAAATGCTATAGTGTGTGCAAACGAAGATGAAACTTAGACCATCCTATCACATTGGGTAAATACTTAATGATTTTAAATTGGGGTTTTTGATTAAAATTTCATAGTGTGTTGTGTATTTATATATTTCTGTTGTTATTTATTTGTAATATTATAAAATTAAGGGCTAAATAAATGCGAAGATAGAATATTAAGATTTCAATGTTGTGCTGTGTAATTAGTTAAGATTTTATCATTTAGCCTCCTTTATTAGCTAAGCAACAAACCACTTTTCCAAGAGAAAGAGTAGATGATCTAGCCTGGGACTAATCTCTATTGGGACATAGAGTAATTCATTCGAATATCCATCTTTTTAGTGATTTATTAAGTAGAGCATCTATATAATTGATTTTATTAAGTCAAAAAAGGGATTAACCCTTATCTAAATTATGCAGTAATATCTCTCTGAGGAGGGAGCAATCTTTTCTCAGAGGTGGCATGTAAAGGTCTTGGTGAACCGGATCTTTCAAAGATATGAGTGTAATAATTTCCTTTCACGATGCAATTCTAGAAATTAATAAATGATGGTGTCTAACTGAATACCTACAATCATTGCTTAACACACATTTCATGCTCATTGCATGTATATGGGTAAGACTGTCAGACAAACCGGTACAATATTTTCTTTCTCTCCCTTTTCCTTTTTTTATAATTTTAGATACTCCAATGAATTACATATACCTTTAAGTTAAAATTACAAAAAAAATATATAGATAACTGAATTACACAATTCATTGGTTTATTTAATAATAGAAATTATCAATAACATAATGAATTAATAATAATAAGACACAATATATATATAAAAACATAAATAATACTTCCTGAAGGCTTCGTTCTTCTTTGGGATAGGATTATGAGGATGATATATATCTGCTGTGCAGGTGACTACTAACATGGCTTTGATGGAGGTTGGCAAAATTGTCTATAGCAGCTGCACTTTAAGAAATAGAAAGTCACATCACTGCATGGCTATGTAAGTCTTCGAGTGGTGCAAATGTACTGAACTGGGTCTTCTACTCCATGTTCATTGTTGTATCTTGAATAAATCCGGACTTCATTCTTTTAGTGATATAAAACTTTAGCTTAACTTTCACTTCATTTTTGTTCTTGAACATCGTGTCTACCTGTGTGGTGCTTCACATTAAGAATGTTTTAGTTTTATTTAATTGGTAAGTATTCTTTCTCCTTTCGGTTAATATTTATCAGGAAATGTATTTGATAATAATAATTTCATTTGTTTTTTCTTAGTCAATAATTCTTATATTTTCTTTGTTTGCACCTTTCAAAATATGTTCAGCTATTAACAACTCTTCCATTTCTTATGCTAATAATTCTGCTTTTCAGTCAGTACTCTCTGAAAACTATACTGCCAACAAAAAGAAAATGAGTGAGAATGTTCTTAATTTCACCTGACCAGCATTTATATATCACCCACAATACAGGGTGTATTCTCTCATCCCCTCTATGAGTTATACCTTTTAGATTTCTGTTTTAATTAAATTATTAATCTCTGTTTTTAATTATTTAAGTCGAAACAATGGATTCATTTTTAGCTATCTCTTTAAAAAATTTGTCTTTTGATAACTTTATCTTTTAATTAATTTAAGAATTTCTCAGACCATTTACATTTCAATCCCTTGATTTCTTTAAACAATAAAATAAAATCACATTTATTTAATTAAATAATTTTGTGTAGGTATCAAGCCAAATAACCACTAATACAATTTCTACAATTTTTTTTTCTAAAAACATTATACAATAAAAGAAAGAGGTCATTGGCTAGCCTGCGGTCATAAAAATTAAGTTCTAAAAATTTTTTATAAAACTTAAACTGTATACATGTTGTCACATAAAAATTGTTTTTTTAAGTTTTCCAAAAAAAAAAAAAAAAAATGCAACATGCAACAGAAAGAAAAAAAATACATTTGACAATCTAAAATAAAAAAAAAAATCAAAATAAAACATGTTTATTTCTGGGTTACTTGCAAATACATTTAGGTTTCCTATGATAATTTCTTTAATCCCTCACTATATTTATTCATATCAAAAAAAAATCTATAGCATTTGTTAAACAGCAAAATACATATTTACATGTGGTGTCCGCATTCATTTATTTATAAGTGTATTATCACCATTCACCTTATTTATTTACAATATATTATGTGTGTAAACAACAGAGAAAATATACCTGCACAGACCACTCCTTTTATTATAATATGTACATTTGTTTGGGCCGCAACTATGCTTGCAGCCATCTTTGTGCCTGTCCTTAAAGACTGACTGCCACTATCTACCTCTCTTCTCTTCTTCTTCTCTTCTCTCTTCTCTCTCTATCTTCTATCTCTTCTCCCCTCCTCCCCTCCTCCTCCTCCTACCTCTCTCCTCCTCCTCCCTCTCCTCCCCTACTCTCCTCCTCCTCCCTCCCCTCCTACTCTCCCACCTCTCCCACCTACTCTCTCCTCCACTCCTCTCTCTCTCCCTCCTCCTCCTCTCTCTCTCTCTATCATCTTCTTCTCTATCTATCTATCTATCTTCTATCTATCTTCTTCTTCTTCTTTTCTATCTATCTTTATCTATCTTCTATCATCATCTATCTCTTCTTTACTCTTATATATATATATTGAGCCACTAATGATAGCACTCCACATAAGATTGTGTTTACAATCATTAAAAGAAAATTGTATTTTAAATAATGTAAAGATTTTAAAATTAACATTCTAATAAATAAAATCATTATGGCTAAAATAAGTTTCAAAAAAAAAAAGGTTGTACTAAATAATATGTGAGTCAAAATAATAAGTTTGAAAGAATTGTTGTTTATAAAAGTTAATTTTAAAAATAAAAAAGAAAAAAATACTGTTAGATAGGGTGAAAATTAAATCCTGCATCATTCATAAAGTTTTACAAATTAATTTAAAAGTAATTTGGGGGAGAGAATTTCACTTAAAAAACAAAAGTAGTTGAATTTCAAGTAATTAAAAGTTAAAGCTATAGCAGTTTAAAAATAAATCTTTTACATAAAATTAAAAATATCTCTTTTTATTTAATTTAAAGAAAAAAGGCTCTTCTCATTATTTAAAAGAAATAAAATATATATGTCTGTTAATAGTGAGATGTAAACATAAAGGAAATAAAATGTGTGCATGTTAATAAAATGGAATATGAAAGTTGAATATTAAAAAATGAATAAAATGATATAATTGGAATTTACTTCAAGAATTGTATACAATCATAATCTATATAAAAACAGAATTAGCAATGGCTACTAAGTAAAAATCCATAAACAACAGAATTAGCAATGGCTACTAATTAAAAACAGGATTAATTAATTAATTAAAATCTTATCAAAAATTTAATTAAAAGCAGTGGATGAATTTTCAACACTGATATAGCTGGCAGATATAGAAACCAATAAAAAATGACAACAGGTCTTCAGATAAATAGTCAGTTTTTCATCATTTAAGCAGTTTAACAATCACTGTTCAGTCAGTCTTGGCACATATCCAGAGTCTTTTTTATAACAATTCAGTGTTAGCAATCATCAGAATCATACAGCCAGACTTCAGTCTCAGTCCAATGGAACATCAGCAACCTGGTCAATAGAAGTAATACCTGCCTAATAATTTGAAACCACCAGAGATATCTGTCTTAAATAATAGTAACACAAAATAGAAATCATCAGAGCCTCCACAAAGGCCTAAAATCTAACAGATTGGTAAAAACTCACATGAAAGCAGCAAACAGCAAGAAATCAACGTCCAAAATCCTATAAGTAATAAATAACATTTCTTATTCCATTTCTAATATTAATGTAGTCATTGCAATAATTTGAAGCCCCCAGAGTCAATAACACAAATGAACTCTATAGCGTGCATCAAATGAACTATTGATGTGTGTTTTAAAATGCCATGTCTTTATTTAATGCCTTACATTATATTGTATTCTATTGTATGTATTAAGAATGTGTTTTATGGTTATTAAATAAAAATATTATAGTTAGACTAATAAAGAATTTATAAAAGTAATTAAAAAATTATAATAATAAATAATTAGTTAAAATAAATTATCTTTAAAACTTAATATTTTGTCAGTCAATTCTTTTCCCAATAATTAAGGCAGCAATGTATTATATTATTCTTTTGATTGAGCTAGTGGGGATTTCTTAGGTGCTGAGTTAGTTTTCCATCATTCAAAGTGTGTTATTTACTCTTTTTGGGGTAATTAACTGGTGCCTGAAGTTTTACTTTGAAACAAAAAGTGCTTTGAATGATAGGTGTTGAATTTTGCAGCTGAGAAAATCATGTCCTTGAAATGTAGCCACAGCTATGTATCTATAGCTGGCTTGGGCATGGGTACCCTCTGGGTATTATGCTTCTCTGCCTAAGAGATGAGTATGGAGCAATATTTAAATTGCATTGGTGTAAATCGAATGTATAATTTTATAATAATAAATAATTGTATCATATATTGTATGTATATAAATAAGTCTTACAATATTGTTATCACAATTTCTATTTCTATTAAAGAGTAAAAATTTCATGCTAGTTTTTGTTTCCTAATTGATCAACACTACCACTCGGTTCAATATATATATATATTGAAACAGTAAGATTTGCCTTACCAATCTTAGTTTCGCCTTGCCTTCCTGTTTCCTACCCTCATGCCTTATTTAAAACCCTAATTTCATCGTATTGTGTGTAGACGAAATCCCGCCTATATATGTATAATAGGGTGCCGGGGTTTAAATAATTATTTTTAAACTTTTATTTTCAAACCGTCGATATATATACGTATATATCTTGTACAATAAAGTAGATCACATATTCTCATCTACACACATACTGCGATAATATTTAAAAAAATATCAAAATATTTTATTTAAAAGTTGTTTTTGAATCGATTTATTTGTGATGTTATTTCGTTATAATTATTTGTCTTTAAGAAATAATATCACTGAGAAATGTTTCTGGAAATTAAATTCAGAAATAGTGTTTGATAAATGTAAAGCATTGTAAAATATTATTCAAAAACATGTCATCATTTTTAAATCAGTGAGGGTAGAGAAAGAACAATAGTAGCTAATGTTAATCATATTGGTGCCAGTAGATTTGATGAGATAAAACAGTGTTTACGAACAGATTTTAATTAAAAAATGTAATCCGTGTTTTTCAAATGTGTAATAATTAAAGAATGGATTTCACCGCAGGGTAAGATGGTAATCAATGAGAGACTATAAATAGGGCTGATTGATTGTAATTAGATGATTAGACAGAGTTATTAATTAAGCTACCTGATCGTGACAGTAAATCCAGTTGTAAAATAGTTTAACCTCAGAATGTCGGGGTAACGGGACAATCACTGTCTTTCCTCAGGATCCTGGCCGTCCGTCATTCAAAATCTGATGTCCTGTCACCGTATCATGAAATCCAACTGAACCAGCCCAATGATAGCTGCTCCTAAAATCTTCTAACTGCTGCTGCGGAACCATGAATCGAAGGAAACTCATAATTTTACTGTAAGCTTTGCTACAAGTTTGGAAATTCCCACTCAACACAGTTAAAAGAACAAGGTAATTAAAATCAACCCGAGATCTTGGAAAACTTCGAGCTAAAGCTAACAATTTTGTATATTCTATAAATGTATTTATTTAAATGTTTTTCTAATGCATGCTGAATTTGTGCTTGGGTTGATCTTCTATTATATTTATAAATGTTTAATTTCAATGTGTTATTATGAAATGTATAATTAATTTCTTTAGTTATGGAGTTACGTAGGGAAGTTAAATGATGCGTGGTTGCCATCTTAGTTTATAAACCGCAAACACGCATTTTCTCCCCCCTTCCCATCGTTTCTATTTAAAAGTATCTCATATATATGTTTCAAAGTATATTTACGTATAAAATTTTGTTAAATGAATAGTTATTTATCTTAAGTTTTGTTGAGAGTGCTGGCTATTCAAATACGAAAGCGAGATCGACAATTTTTTTCCTTAATTAGGCTCTTTATTTTATTAATTCTTATGAAAATTAAGGTGTTGCTAGTAAATATGCAGGGTGCTGGGATCCTCCTGTTGGCAAAGGTTATCATCGTTCGAATCTGTTTCCCCATTTTCTTCTCCACTTCCCAGTCATGTGCTAAAATGGCACATGGGAATTATTTCGCGATCGCAGGTGTGAGGGGGGGGGGGTGGGAGTGGGCTAGAGAGTCCCAAAAAAAGGCAGAATGCCTATCCAATGCCAAGACCTTTTGCCATCCTTGAAAGTTGCATACTCATAAACGCCCCCTCCTCAGCATATACTCGCTAGCACCACCGAATTTCCCTTTACTTATTAAAAGAATTCTATTCAAATGAATTTCAAACCGTTCAATGTAGCTCGATCTTATAATCTATTCGCGGCAACTCTCATCTCCATTTAAATCTCCAGTGATAAATGTTTAGAATATTTCAAACTCTATTAGACTTATGTGACAATGCCTACCGTGTCAATATATGATAGACACTTTATCTAAACAACCCAAGAGGTATCAGCCATCTTGTTTGTTTATTATATAACCATCCAATTTGTATCGCTAAATTATTTTATTACCAAATTATTAAAATCTTATTTATAAATTTATTTCCTTTTCTCTATTTATTCGGGGTCAATAGAAATTACATAGTCCATTAAACTTATCTTTGGCACATCTATAAGTTATTGTTAAATTAACCTAGGGCTATTTTAGATTTAGAGTCTTTTGTGTTTCTCCCTGATCACCGGCACCGGCATGAAATTATATTATTAGTAGCATCAAATGTGTTATCACGTAGAGGGCATTGTGGAGTCGAACTTGAGATTTCTGGGAGGTAACTCTCCTAGTGTTGAGTTCTATGTCCCGGGTTTAAATTCTACAGTGTGTTAGCGAGATAGACATGTTTTGACTGTTACAATATATATGGGATATGGGAGGTTATGATCTGGCCCAATTGTGGAATGCTAGTTCTGTATGAAATGTGGGTATTGAATATCATGTGTCATTTTTGCATGCATGGGGGCATTTGTATCAGTTGCTTGAATTAAAGTGAAGAATGAATAGACTGAAGAATCCTGAGTTCAATTCCTTGTATTTATATATATATGTAAGAAATATTCAGTGTAAGCAAATTACATACTGCCTTAGAATAATTATTATTTAGTTTTATTATACAAAGAGTATATATATATATAGAACAAATCTAAATAAGTAGAGCTTATGTGAGAAATTATTCATAAAAGTTATTATATTCCAAAATAAATACAAAAAAGAATATATATATACATTACTCATCTAAGGAAAAACATACTGAGAATAACTTCCAATGATTAGTACAAAAAATAAATTATAAATATAGAAATTATTTATAGATTGCACACACACAAAGCACAGAACATATACACATTAATTATTAAATACTAATAATTTTAATCACATATAAATGATGTTTACTGGTGATCAAATATGTAACATTAGACATGAAACAATCATGTCTAAATATATTGCTAAGACAAATTACAAACAGATCCTAAAGAGTTATTTTATAAATAAACTTGTAAATACATTTCTCTGTACATTAGAAAATGTTAAAACAACATCAATAATATTATTATTAATAATATTACTTTTATTACTGCGGATAGTTCAATAACCAATGTTTAAAACATTTCTTATATATATATAAAATGATATATGGGCAACATCTATTGAATGGTCAGCAACAAAAGGATTAAACAGTTTGACACTATTATAATTAATCTGCTAGTGATTACTTTTCAAGTAAAAATTTGGTAATATCAATTTAAAATTCTTAGCTTAGTGAGTATTTCCACAGGACACTTTATGGCAGTGGTTGGGAAACTTTTTTCTGAGGGTCAATTGAATATTTATAATATTCTTCATGGGCCATACAAAGTTATCAACAGAAAAAGTTAGACCGCTATATATGAACAATAAATTAAGTAATTTGCATCTAATAAAATCTGAACAACCTTTACAACTTAAAGTCAGTTTCAACTTTCTCTCAAATACTTCACCAATGGTGTTAAATTAAATTTTTATTGGTGTAACATTACTTCAACATGGTCATGAGTTTGGTATGAAAGAATTGAAAGTGTGCTTGGTGACTTCTGAATGGATTAAAATATATTCTACTCTGCATCTCATGTTTATGTGAGTTTACATATTAAAAGAAATTATGATGCAAGATCAAAATTTCTGATATAATTGTGATTTGCAGTTCAAATACATGCCCTTTTTAAAAGGCTTATAATTTGTCTCTATGGTAGCTGGTCCAGAGCCAACTCAGCGGAATTCTACAAGTTAACACAAGAATAGAAAATGTTCAATCTCTCATTATCCAGCAATTATATGAGAGCCTATTAAACAGGGCTTTTTCCTGCAATGGACTATTTATTAAAAGACTGTTTTATCTTTTTAATATGTATATAACTCTCTTTTTTTGTTTAAGCAATTGATAACAAATAATTTCCTTCTGAATTGATAATACATGTGTGGATTATATATATATTCAAATTTATATATGTATCAAATATAGTAATATTCATATAAATTTAACTTATTTTATTAGAAGTACTTTCGATTATATTTCTTATAGTTTTGTTGTTGACAACAACTACTAGGACTATAGTCGAAACTTCTAATAAAAAAAGTTAAATTGATATGAGTATTACTGCATTTAATATATATAAAATTGAAAATTACATATATTTTGGAAAGAATACAGACATCAAACTTAATTAATTACACACACACACATATATATATATATATAACAAACTAACCAAAGGAAATACATATAAAAACAAAAAAAAGACTTATAAATCCAATAAATAATATTATATTTCAACCAGAGGACTGGTTTTCATCAGTAAGAAAAAAATACACAGTAAAATGGCGATAATCAAAAATTACAGATTTGATAAAAGATTAAAAATTTAACAAACCCCCCCCTGATTGGTCACAAAATCTAACACAGAATATCTACCCAATCAATGACAAAAATCAAACAAAAAAAAAACAAAAAAAAAACTACATTTCCTCCTAATCAAGCTTAAATTCTATTTAAATTGAAATAAAAATAAATAAATAAATAAAAAATCCAAAATTAAAATATACATATGTGCATACATACAAAAATTAGACTATGCTGACATACAAAAAATAGCTGTGCTCACATTAATATTCATTAAAAACTAAAATACTTATACATTTTAATCAAAAATTATAGTTAGTGCGAAGTACAATAATTTATATATATATATGAAAGTTTTTATGGGAAAAACGTGTTTTAAATTATGTTTTTGGGAGCAACCATGTTTAATAAAAAATAAACAAACAAATATTTACTGTTTTACCTAGATAAGAACAAAATGTTAGTATTTTATTTGAATACAATTGCTTCTGAACACAAGATTTATATAATATATATATATTGAAACAGTAAGATTCGTATTCGAATCTTAAGTTTCACCTTTTTCTGTCGTCTCTCACTGACCGGTCTATCCCGCCCAAATTTAAACTTTTTGGTATCGAATTGTGTGTGTAGCAATATTAAAAATGTATGAATATATGTAGAATTCAGCATAAACACGCACACATTTCGATCTCAAATTAAAGGCAATAAATAGGGATAAAATAATATAATTTAGATTTCTTTTAGTTATATAATTTTGTATAATTTTAATCATTTATTTTGGATTATAAAGTTCGTATTTATTGCTTTGTTTAAATTTCATTTAATAATAATTCTAAAAAAATCTGATGTAATATTTAATTAAAAGTTAAAATAATCTTATGTTTCTTTTTTGTCTTTGAAATTTAAAAGCATCGGTCAGTGATAGATAATAGATTAATTAAAGAAAAATTCCCCAAAATGTAATTAGTAATTAGTAAATGTAAACAATAGAACGGCAGCTTTCTTTAATTAAAAACCAACAAAATGCATTGATTATCCTCAGGGTAGATTAAGTAGAACCTAAAAATACCTTAACAAAAATGTGAAAGATCAAGATAAAAAAAGAGGCCATCTTAGATTTGCTGGAGACATTCACTTAAACTTTAGCTTTGCTCTCGATCACTGAGAGTCTCCAAAAATATAAAAATAATTTGTTCCTGCCAAGGTATGACCGAGTAAAAGCACCTAGATTATTTTCCATCGGGAGATGGCCTATCGGATGCTGAACTTTCCATTGCCCATCATAAATTCACCATGAAGATCTGCTGCCTGAAATAAATGAGAAAGCTGCTGCTGCTGTTAAAGTAAATGAAATATCTAAATACAAGAAAGAATTGCCACTCGTGAACTTTTTGCTGCTAAACTAATGGAATCAGAAAACTTCTTATAAAACAGGTACCTGTCTGTGTTTAAACTCTAGAGTACTCTAATAATATGCTATAGCACTTCTTTATATTACTTATCTAAATTATAAAATGTAAAAACTATCATTTGTATAACTAAAATTGAATAATTAATTTAATGTGTAAATTTCTCTAATAATCTAGCTTACCTCACTCTCTCTTTCTTGGGTGCGTATTTCTCAAATCTACATTTTATCTATAGTTATTATTTAATTATTGCATGCTCATAATTGTCTCAATTTTCAAAGTTTAAATCTATGATCGCTTGGAACAATGAATGCGTGTCAAATTTTCATTAATATTTGCTTTCATAACTAACTTAACTTTTATATAAATCGACACGCATTCAATGCATCATTTATTGTAATGCAGGGGTCTACTACTTCGCAAATGGCTGACATATTAGTTATAATAATTCCCAATTTATATATGTTTTGTATTTATTAAATCATCATGAATAATTCCAGAAAATTACATTTCTTTGAGAGTCACTAACATTCTTTAGTAAATGTTGATAATGTAGGGCCGAATTAGAAATCTATTTAAATCTTATCATAATCGTTTATACTTATACATGTGTTATGTTTTAAAGACGCGATCTATTCCGCCGTAAATATTCCGGATTCTTCAGGGTTGAAATTAACCCCAGTCGTCCTACACAAGCGGACATAATAAATGCTCCCATAGGATTTGACCCATCATGCAGCCAGCCAGCAAATTTGCGACACGGACTGCTTGTCCCTGGTTATGCTTATGTGACACCTTACTTTGTCAGGCCGAGGCAGAGACCAGCCCGACAGTCTTATAAACTCATTCACGGCATTGCAGTTTTGATATACTGCCATTCCATATCGCCTTTCTAAAGCATACCACATGTTCTTTTACTTAGTTTTATTATTCTATATATCACTCCGCCTCTGCATTATCTTAATAATTCACTCTCAAATAAATGTTTACCCTTAGTCATAAAATAAATAGTTTAATTAAATAAATATATGTCCACCGCCACTCTTAAATCTTACTTTTAGACTCTTGCATTGCAAAGGTATAAATTCCCCAAGGCATGCATTAGAAATACTTACTCGAGAATTTTAGGTAGCTAGATTATGCCCTCAAATAAATAATTCCTTTTGTAAACAAATAAATAATGTATTCTTTAAAATATAATCATGTTGCAAATCCCGCTACTGAAGCTGTTAGTCCATAAAATATTATTAGTAAATGATCTTCTTAAAATGTGTTAATAAATAATTTTAAACTATACATCTGCAGTTACGTTTCATTTATTCAATACCCATTCTATATAATATTTCCTCGATTATGTAAATATGACTGTTTAATTAATATTAGTTTGATTATTGGCTAACTTGAGAATAAAATCATGAATCTCTTGCATATCCCTGACCACCGTGCCTAAGGAAATATTTACTAATGTTGCATCAGATGCGTTGTTTCGTGGATTGCATTGTGGAACTGATAAACTATGTTCGAACTCAGTACCACAGGTGGCTTCGCTACTCGATGGTGCTGCTGTTCTGTATGGTGGTCGAATTCTGCACTATGTTTACGAGACACACGTTTTCTGACTGTTACAATATATACATTATGACATTCAAAGGTCTGGGCTAAGAAAACATGTCATAAAGGAGAAAAATACATATTATATTTTACCTACTCTTAGTGCATAATGTCTGAAGGATTAAGTGGTAATGGTTATATTACATATTAAAGTTGAAGATATATCTAAAGAACTGGAAATATTTTATATTTATGTATTGAAAAAAAATTGAAAATATCTCCATGATAATATATTATTACCACATTATTGTTTAAACAAGGCTTTAATATGACGTAAATACTTGATAATTTAATAATATATTGATGATGAAATAAATTAAATTACTATAAAATATTAACTATATATTTCGAAATTTAAATATTATTATAATCAGAAAATTAAATGTTCGCACAATCAGTAATTTCAAGTTTATGTATAAATATGACAAGAATGTTTCTCTTTATTTTCATCTTTTAGTAATTGTTTTCAAATAGATTTAAAATAAATATATAAAGTAAAAGAATTAAATAACATTAACACTTAATGAGAGAATTCTTTTTATTAAAATCAGAAGGAAAAATCGTGAGATAAATTTTTCGGTTTGCCACTTTCAAATATTAATTTTTACAATCTTAAAAATACATCAATGTTAATAAGTGTGACTTTATAACTGTATTAGTAATCAGAATACAATTTAACCATAAAGTACTTGGGTTAATATACATTCAATGTATAAGTTAATTAAAGCAAGATAATTAATATACTTATCTGATCTGTAATAAACTGTTGGAAAAAACAAGCATTTAAATATAACACTTAATGGAGTAAATTAAGTAAAATATTTAACAAACAAACAACATCCAAACATGGATAGTCAATATTAATATTTAATTTTTATAATTCAGACCTTCAGCTATCTAAGGAAATCATTGTATTAATGTTCCAGATAAGAAAACTGAAGGTAGAAAAATACAATAAACTCATCAGAATTTGCACATTGAAGCTAAAGCCACCAATACAATAATTAATTGCTATTGCCGATAGAATTGGAAATATCATCATAACTTGTAACACAACTGACAAGCCATTGTCTCTAGAAATGCCCTTTTTCTGATTATCATGCAGCTCTTCAAGAAGAATAAAAGAACAAAATCTAGCTAACCTTCCCATGTCTATAAAATCATGAGTTGAGTAAATAATTGATTTAACTGCAGGTACTATTTTTCACAAGATGTTGAATGCTGAAGAAATCAGAAAACCAAGAATAAATAATAAACAAATCAAAACTGATGGGCAAAACTGTCAAGAGAACCAATTTAAAAAGTAGATACTAAGATAATCCTATGAAGTGCATGAACTATAAATATAAATTGTGAACGTGAATTTAAATTTTATATAATTTAAAAACTTATTTGAAAAGATCTTAATCAATAAGAATGTTGACATTAAATAATTTAATACTCATAGTAACTTTCTGATTTTAATATATATTATTGATCCTATTCTTAAATGTTGCTGTGAAATATCTTTGAATTATTGTAGAGCACACACACACAGACCCCCACTGCTTTGTTTTAGATTAAAATATATAGTATGTTTATAATTATTATTCTATTAAATAGTGCATTGAATATGTAGGCATTCGATTAATATGCTTGCATTTAGTGTATAATAAATATAAAATTACAGTTTAATATTTATTATGGAATCAGAGTATCCTTCATATATATCTTGCTAAAGCTAGATAATAAGGTAAATTTAATAGCACATTTATCTACATTTGTTTTTCTAGTAATTTGTGAGATAGAATGATATATTATGTAGGTTTCCAATTACTTATTTAAATTATTTTGTGGTAAATTGCATGTTATAGTGTTAATTACTATCTTTTAATAATTTAAAGTTCTGCATCAGATATACCCTTTACTCTCTGAAATATATTCTACAGTGGGAAATACTTATTTCATATAGATATGTTGTTTGATATATCTAAATCAGAAAATTATTCTCTAAAGACTGGGTTAATTAACCAGGGAATGAGAATTCTGGTAGGTGTTATAAGGTAGCAAGGAATAATGAAAACAACGTATCTAAAAAAATGATAGAGCATTCTCTTACAGGAATTATAATTGTTTAAAAAAAAAAATGGATACCATTTATATAACTGTTTTCATACATATGAATAAATTGGATATTCTAATTGTATCCTAATTATATGATTACTAGTAGTCAGATACCTGGATTCTGAGCTCAACTTTACTCAGGCACATAAATTGGCATATCAATATGTGGTTTTTGTAGTATTATATAGGCTGCTTCATTCAATCAATCTTGTATTTTGGTACACTATATATAAGAATTAAACATTATTTTGGAGGTAAATATGTAACCAATCAAGTTAATCAATCCAAAAAACATCCATTACTGGTTGAAAATGTATATAAAATAAGAATAAAAAATAGTTTACAATTTTAAAATCAAACAACTAACAACAAAATCAGTAGTGTTTTCTCTTTTATGATTTCTTTTTGAGAGGCCATTGAAGAGACCATTTTTTGCAGCTTTATCTCGGGTTATTATAAAATATTTATATAGTAATCAAATGGCCCTTTTTCTTTAAAGTTTATAAAAAGTTTGAACACTGAAAATGTCACATTTGGTTCTAATCCATGAATCTTAATCTCAATAATCTATAAAATAAAAATCAGGAATGCTGTCAATGAATTTGATTGGTTTATAAGTATGGAATATTGGTTGATCATGATAAAATCGGAGGGGAAATTAAATATATATTATAGTTAATTGATAAGTTAATGATGGCACCAATGGTGATAATAATCAACAACCAAAGTACAAGTAATAATATTGAATTTAACAATCAAAACCAAAGCAAAGAATATGACAAATTAGTTAACTATATTACTATTAAAGAATCATCTGATTAATGTCATATGTATTGAACATAATGCTTGTACATACCATATATATATATATATATTGTTTTACTGTATTAATTATTGTATTGTTTTGAATAATTAAAATATTTTATTATAATTGGAATACAGACATTGATTAATATGTATATATATATATATATATTGTAATGGTAATGTACTTG
>JAQFVV010006436.1:295757-335987 GCA_028023455.1 Epiperipatus broadwayi | reverse complement strand
TAACAAATGATAATTTTTAAAATATAGATAGACTTATCGATATTTACAATATATATATATATTGTAATTATAATAAAAATAATAATTTTAATGGTAACAAACTATTATAAACAATCCTTAAATCTGCAGAAGTACTTTCGGTTAATTTCTTAAACCTGCCTCATCTGCCATTAAATTAAAAAAAAAAACTTCTGCAGATTTAAAGATTGTTTATCATAGTTTGTTACCATTAAAATTACTATTTTTATTATAATTACAATTTTGTTTTAATTAACAGACATTTTATTTATATTACATATATATATTGAACCGGATGCTAGATCCGATTCAATGGTTTCATTACCAAAAATTAAAACATTTTAAATTAAATATCTAATGTTAAAAAAAGTTTAAAGCTAGTTAAAAAATAGTTTATAAGAGTACATGTATTAACACACATACTCATTTATGTTTAAAATAGGTCATTTTAATTTTTGTTATAAAATTGATTTCTAAAATAGTTTTCTTTACTTTTTTTTAGTCAAATTGATTAAAAAAAAGGCAAACTTGTTATTACATTCCTGTTTCTTTTAGTTTAATCACAGTCATTTTTAATTTAATTCTAAAAGCGGAGACTTAATTTTGTGTTGTTGTTTTTGTTTAAAATAATCCCTGCTTAGAATTCCTAATTAGTTTGAGTGGGAGATTGATATTTTCCCTGCCCCAAAGCATATAATTGAAAAACAAAAAAAGTTTACATGGGAAATGGAGTGTGGGTATAAATAACCCCACAAATTTTCGACAGGGGATATTATTCTTGGTTGTAAGAAGTTAGTTAAAGTGATTCATTCAACCTCAGCAGTTGCATTGTTTGTTGATATTATTTTTGGCAGTCAGATATTTAAGTTCTTTTTTAAACCTGCTCAACTGCCATTAAATTAAGAAAAAAATCTACTAATACTTGAAACCGATTTGTAAGTTCTTTTTTAAATTCATTAGAATGTTTCTGAAGTTTAGGAATATCAATTGTAAATATTGTTTTTGTTAATAATTTTTGTCTCTCTAATTTTGCATTAACATGTCTCTTACATCTTACTGATCAACGAACACTTCTTGTGCTAAATTTATTAAGAACATTACAATCTTAAAATATGTATTTTCTCTTAGTCAAAATATAATCCAATTCTGCTGTACCTTCATTTGGATGCTTCCATGTGCATATCCTTTTAACATTTTTCTCAAAAAAAGAATTCATAATATAAAGTTTTTCTCTTTCTGCAAACTCCATAAGTCTATGTCCTCTCTCATTTCTATTACCATAAGCAAAATTACCTACAACATTTTCATCTTTCATTTGTTTACCAATTCTAGCATTAAAGTCTCCCATAACAATTTTAAAATGTTGTTTACTCTGATCAAAAGCCTTTTGTACATCCATATAAAAATCTTCTATAACTTCAACACTATGAGAACTTGTTGGGGCATAAACCTGAATTATCTGCATTTGGTATTTAGTATTACATTGTATAACTAATATTGCCACTCTGTCCAATACACCATCAATCTACACAATGTTAATGTTCCACGTTTTACTTATAATGAATTCTACTTCACATATATTACCATTATAGTGGAGTACATGTCCACTTTTTAAATCAATTGTCTCTTCACCTTTTCTTCTAACTTAGCAAAGTTCATTAATGTCCATTTAATATAAGACAGTTTTTCTAATTCTTGCAGTCTTCCTTCACTTGAATGTTATCTGCATTTGAAGTACCTAAATGAAAATTCACCATAAAATGGTAGCCTGGTTCCACAATCGGGATTCTTAGCACCCTCAACCTTCAGCCACCAACTGCTGCTTTGGTTAGTGACTTTACAGCCTCCTGGGATTTATTTTTGTCTGTCATGATTGTATATAACTATTGGAATTTTTTTATCATCTACACATACATTAATTCTACCTTATAAGGCAACTGACATTCATTTTGCTTTGTCAGGCAATTGAGTAAAAAGACCATGGTGTTTCCTGATCTTAAACTCAGAGGTAAAAAGCCAATAAACTGTCCACAGTGGGTAATGTGTGTTGATGAACAGCCCATCCATGTTCATATACAGTATGAATGATCACATAATAATAACTTTCACAACAAGAATGTATGGAGTGGACATTAGGAATTTGCCCTGCTCAGTTTATTTGAGGACTCTAAGATGAATCAAAGGGTCTCCTTTCAGTTAATAGCAACTACTTTTTGCAGCATATGCTAATTAAGTATAATTAGTTTATGTATATACTGGTATATGTATACATAAATTAGTTATACTTAATTAGCATATTGCCATAATATTTTCATGATATATCCAACACTTGTTATTAAAATTACATAATTAATGCCACACCCCTGATTCATAAAAAGAAAACCTCCCATAGCTCTGAGAAAATGCTGTCCACTGTGTGACATTCAAAATGTGTACTTAGTAGAAGTAAATGAGTGTTTGTGTGTATAGTGATTCTTAAATTACCAACTATTTATTTTATTTCATTTCTTTCCATTCTCTTTCATCCATTTTCTTGGATTTAATAATCATTACATAAATTAGCACTGACAACATGTAGACTTGAATATCTTATCCTGATAAAGAAGAAGATAAGGTGTATGTGGTACATAAATATATTTAAAATAGAGAACATAATTTTTTTTTGTTTAGAAAAAAACAAAATCTGTAAGACAACATTAAGGTTTAAGAGGAGTTAAGATCTGAATAATATTGTACTGGAGTAGGAACTTATGGTGCAATTAATTCATAAAATAATAGGAAAAAAGAATAATAAATTGAAAAAGTATTAAATATTTATGAAGAGACTAATGTTAACACTGTTGAAATAAAAACAGTGAACAACAAATATGGATTCACCAAGTACTGCAGAAGTGCAATTATTGGAGGCTGAGCTTGTAATAGATGAGGAAAAGTTGACTGTGAAAACATCATGAGAGCAAAAGCCTGTCACACACTTGTTAGAAATGTTAGTAAGAATAGAAACAAAAATGGATCAAAACAAAGAAGCAATGAAAGAAAAAATGATAGACAAGATAGAATAATAAAACAAATGCTAGCAGCAGTAAAAATGGAAGCAAAAATGGACCACAATCAAGGGAAAAATGCAGACAGACATCATAGAAATGCATAATAAAATGGAACAAAATCAGGAATAAAAGAAATGTATATTCAAAATACAGTAAAAATAAAACAATGTCAAAATACAATAAAAGAAATGTATGTTCAAATTAAAGAAGAAATAAAAAAAAAATTGGACATGAAATCCAAAAAAAGATTGAGTCCCTAGAAAAAACATCGTATGGTGATTGCCAGAACATGATTAAGGGAGCCATCAAAATCTACCAAAGTCATTTGCAAGAAACAATTATAAGCTTAGGTACAAGATTACAAAGGCTGGAAGTGAAAGATGATAAAAGAATAAAGACACTTCAAATAGAGGATTTATTACAAAAAATGGTTTTAACTTTTAATAACATGAAAGCAAATTATGATAGACTGAAGGAGACCATACATCAATACAAGGGAGAAAGTAAAGGTAACACAATGGACATGATGGCACAAAAAGTCATGAAGATATATTATTTAAAGCCCAACATGGATCTTGTGAAAATATTATGAGTATCAGTCAATTGTTGAGAATAAAAATATTTAAAGTCAATGCAAGAGAGACACCAACTGAACATAATAGATGATATAGAAAGCTATTTTGAGCTAAATCCATGAATTAAAAAAGAGCAAATAGTCATTATGTATAACAATTTCAATAGACCTACTAAGGAATAGTGGAATTCATTTATAAGCAAACCAACTACTTATCCAGAATATAAAATACAAATCCTAAACAACTTTTGGTCAGAGGAAAGAGAAGCAGCTATAAAATACCAGATCATGCAAGAGGAAATTTTAAATGAAAGAGCATAAAACATATACACAATTCTTCAATAGACAGATCACCATATTATATTCTCTGTGTGTGGAATCACTGAAAATCAAACAATAAGAATAACAAAAACAATTTAATCTTTCAGGATAAAACAGATGGTTATTAGTACTGGAAAAAAGATTATTGAAGAGTGAATGCCATAGATAAGAGTTACCATATTCTGAGTAAAGAAAGTAATCTTCCTCTATTAGCCCAACCATCACTTAAGAAAGAAGATACATCTATTGGTAGAAAGAATGTTGATCACAAACAAACATACTAATCCTATAGATGACATCCAAAGAATAAAAAATACTATTATAATAATACTAAAACCAGTATAGTATATTGCTTCAGGAGTCAATCTGGTCTGTGAATAGAAGTTCCTAAATGAAATCACCACCATCATCTCATGTTCCAGTTGCCAGGTGAGATATCTACCAAAAGTTTAAAGCAAAGAGAAAGAAGTAGAGCCAAACAGAATTAAGGGAAAAATCCATATCAGCAAAAAACCGTTCACAATATCCAAGATGAAGGAAAAACAGAAATGAAATATAAGATACTGCCAACTTCATCTCTTCTCCAGGCATATTTTGAAAGATGCAGAAGCTGATATTAAATAAATATAAAGGATAGCTTGCTCCCTGTTGATGTTGGATCAGTTGATAAAATTTTGATTTTGGACAATGAAAAAAATATACAATGGTTTTTTAAAATAAAAAGAATGCAAAACCAAAATATGATTCAACTCAAAAAGATTTGAATCCATCAAACCATGTGAAATAGATAAATACCAGATTGTGATCAAAGCAAGAATGATTTTTATTTTAAAAACTTTTGACAAAAATGTCAAGAAACTAATTATATAAAATAATGGAATTGTGATTTAAAAAGAGAAACGGAATGTTTCACAGTCCCATTGTCTCCTCTTGATGGACTATTATATTGGCAATGCAAAGTTACATGGTGATACTTTTGGTAACCAATGCATGAGTGCTCATACATGCACACACACACATATATATATACATGTACATACTTGTACAATTAAAATAAAAAAGGAAGGAGTAAAATATACGAGTTGATACATTCATTTAGTTACTTCTCTCTTTGTTTCAAAACAAATAGTTTTTATAAATTGATTATGGATATAAATAAAGAAGTTTTTTTTTTTTATGTAAATGAAGTCAAAAAGATATAAATGAGATAGCTTTCTCTCTCTCTCCCTCCCTCCCTCTTATGTTAGAAGCAGAGGAGGAAATAAAATGATTTTTTTTTTATAAAGTTAAAACTATACAAGAACTTTAAATTTATAACTACTCTAATTTATTAAAATTGATAAAAATACTTTTCATATTTGAATTTTTATATAATATGGAGTGCTAAATGAAAGAAAGTATCTCATTAGTTCTTATTCTTAGTGAAATTTCCAGTATTTTCCCTATTAAGGAGTAAAAACTGCTAGAGATAAGTGGAACTGCATAAAAAACTGTCAAGAAGATCTGTTTAATGGTGAAATAAAATACTAATACTAAGTGCAATTGCCTTTAATATTTTGTTTAATGATATTTAAAAAAAGGAAAAAAAACTTTCCATATAGACAGTAATAAAATCTGACAGCAATAACCCTTAATGTTATATTGTTTTTTTAATATTAAAAAAAAAAAAAAAAATTGACCCCCCCCAAAAAAAAAAACAAAAACAAAACAAGAATGAAAAACTAAAATTCCAAATGGTTGAAAATGACACTATCTTTTATCCAGAAATAAAGTAGCAGAATAAAATATTTAGAATTTAAATGGTTCTCTTAACAAATTATGTGATGATACACCAAGAATAAAGTGCTGAAATTATTTCTAGAAAAGTTACATAGAAATTAATGATAATATTTTTTTTTATATCTGAGAAGTTATTATGCAAAGTTGCAGAGAGCAAAAGATTTAAATGTGTGTTATAATCTCCATCTTGAAAAGTATTCAAGGAGGAAATCTCTGAAAAACATGCTATTAGTTTGTTTCATTATTTCCTTCAATTTTTAATTTGTTTCATTATTTACTTCATTTTTCATTAATAAATAATTTCATTATTTACTATGTTGGTGATTCTTATTTGATGCCTATCATAAATCAAGTATAGAATAAAATGCCTTGCTATTTTATAGAATTAGTTATATTTAATTAGCATATTGTTATAATACTTTTCATGATATATTTAACAATTGCTATTAAAAAACTTAATTAATGCTTTACACATGATTTATATCAGAATGCATGGTAGCAGAACCAAATGAGGGTTTGCTTGGTAAAATCAACTATTCATTTCATATCATTCTGTTTCTTCTCAATCTTCTTCAATTGTTTCCCTGGATTTAATTACCATTACAATATATTTAAGGTTTTGTGGTTGTTTTATAAATTGTTACAAAGTATGTTAATTTACAATTGTAAACATTTAAAATATAAATTTAAAATGGAACAATGATGATATTTAATATATTGTATAACGTAATGTCATATAAAATATTTGCATTACTTTTATGAAAGGAACATCTTTGGCCAAAACAGAAAATAAAAATAATAAAATTTGTAAAAATTATTAAACAAAGAAGTTGGGTTGTGGTTTTAAATTAAGTAATAAAAAAGTTTTAAAGATATTAAATTTAAAAAAAAAATATAAAAATAAAAATTATTATTGCCCTTGTTTCAAACAAATAATTAAAATAACATTACATGCATTTTATTTGATGTTTTTAAAAATATTCAATTTTGAATTAGTATTGAATATTTTTTAATTTTTTATTTTAACATTTGTTGTTTTTACAGATTTTTGCTACATTTTAACTTTACTGAATAAATAAGCATAACTTTATTATTATAATGGAATAAAATGCAAAGTTCATGGATTTATGGATTATTCAGGTGATTACTTGAAACTTTTAAAAATATTAAAGTAGGATGTCTAATAAACAAATTATTATATAAAAGAAAGATGATAAACAATGTTTTTATATCAAAGATAAAAAATGACTAAAAATATTCTTAATATATATAAAGATTAGCTCTACAGTCAAATCCAATAATATTCTTGGCTAGAAATAAAATAAAGATGATAAATCAACTAAAATTGGAAAAATCCAGTAAGGTATCCTACGTTCATCATGTTTTTTGTAGAAGATCCGAAAGATTAGTATCTTTTATTTACATATGTGCATGTACAAAGAGGATCCAGTGAAGATATTTCCATGAAATGACTAGAAAAATATATTAGCAATGGTGTTGCTAAGTAATTATCAATTACAATTGAATATTTAAGCTAAACAATTATTAATACATTTACAGGCTTAAACCTGCATTTATATATGTAATATATGTGGGATTCGAACTCAAACTTTCACATGACCCACAACTCTCAGTGCCATCTTATATTACTGATCCATCTGATAACCCACATGTTGAAAAGATAAATAATCACCAATATATGTATTTCATGCTAAACCAGCACTCATCAGCTGGTTCAGATTATGATCTCCACACATATATACAATCAGTGCTCAGCTTTATATTAAGATAGCCAATCTTTATACTTTAATGGAATGGCTTCAAACTACTCCAACCCACAATGCTTCAGCCTTCCATTTCATTGAAAATCTGATAATGGAATGTTCAAAGCCCATAATAGTGCCAAGGTTGTCATCCTACCCATGTTGACATTTTAGTCATTCTGACCCCTCATGTACAGGAGAATAATTCATTTATACATACATATGCAAGGGATGGGCAGACTATATCAATTAATACATTGTACAGTTTCTAATTGCCAATATTTAAAGACATCAAATATGTAATTTCTCCTAAAAATTAGATGTCATTGGAAACAAAAAAAGAATTTAATATGAAGTTTCTTGATTAAACAGAGCTAAAAGAGCATTTCAACTTTAAATTATCATTATGTTTTTCAATTATATCTATAAGAAAATTATTCAAAACTGTTATGAATTATAAAATGGGTTTTTATTTCTAATCTTAACTAAATTATCATCATATTTTTGGGAGTGTGATCTCTTGTAGAATAATAGATCTAAAATGTAAAAAAATAGTATAACATACTTTTTATCTACCTTACAAAATAAAATACGCCTCTTAGTTAAAAATCTAGTTAAAAATAAATAAATTGTGGAAAACTGAAAGTCAAAAAATATTTTAAGTATAAAGTAAGGCCTTAAAAGTTTTTCCTCTATAAAAAATAAAAATCAGTTAAACAACAGATGTAGAAATATAGTTGATAAATATTACGATCTAAGTAATCAAAATTACTTTTGTATATTATTATTATTTATTTATAAAACTGTTATTATAATGATAAAGAATTACATGTAGTATAGATACTTGTATAATTTGTGAAAATAATTTATTAGATTACAAAGTTAAATACCCAATTACAATAAGAATATTGAAATTTTACAATTTTGCAAATAATTTTATTGGCTTTTTTCTTTTATATTTATAATGGTCCTTTATTAAACATTTTATTTTAAATGCAATTTTTATTTTTAAAATCTGACATAAACTGTCTTTGAACAATATTATCTACAGTATTATTTTTGTTTAAATATTTATAATGTCATTCATTACTCTCAGCAGCTATTATAGACAAGTATTCTCATTCTAATTTCCAAAAAATAAGATCAAATAATAATAAAACATTAGAGAAGATGATTATGCAATTTCTGTAAATCATATATATATAATCAAAATTACCATAAATTTATAACTCAACCAGATTAGCCAAAAAATAAACTCTAAAACACTACCAATGATTTCATTGCTACAAGCAGACTTCTCAAGTGTAAAGAACTACAAAATAACAACATATTTAAACAAAACATTACCCACAATTGCACTTACTCCCCATATATCCTTAATATTACAAGAACTTTTAAATAGGTCAATTGCTTCAGAATCGTAAATTTTTCATAATAAAGATTTTTTAATTCTTCTTTTATTTCATTCCTCTCAAAGAAGACAAGATTCGCTTCATCACAATTAATAGTGAGGCCTGTTTGTTTTTGATGAGTAAAAGATACAAGCCACACTATTAATCATTTCCACATAATAAATTAAATAAAAGCAACAATTTCATATACAGTTCAAATAATTGTAATAGTTATATTATTGTGATGAAATATTCTATCCTTTTAACTTGTGAAAAGAAGCAGCATCATAGAATCTAAGCTATACTTAAACATCTATATCAAACTTTAAATGTAATTTACCAATAAGATAGTTTGAATTAGTTTATATTCAACATAATGTTGGTGCATTTTCTTTTTGCAACAATGGATGATAAAGATCTCAAGTTTTCTAATATCAATTATTAAAATAAAGTATTTTCTGAATTTAAAGCATTAATTAATTTCTGAAAATAGCTTTTAAACTGACAAGAATAGCACAGTCATCAACATAGTGTGAATTTAGATGTTAGTAAAATGAGGTTTGTATTTTTGATTTTAATCAATTCAAATTACAAATTTAACTTCAAATCTGTATTCCATCTTAATCATTGATTTATGAAGCTTGGATAAATAATCCATATTGGACTGTCATAAAAACTAAAAACAAAGTTCCACATCCTTGTTTATAACAGTTTTCATTTCAAATATCTCCTATTTTTTATTTATAATAAAACACTTTTTATTCTTCTCTTATGTAGAAGCTGTCCAATAGAAATAAACTTATAAAGATCTGTCTGATTAACTGAGACCAATACCTCTACTATCTCCATACCCTGCATAATTTGATATGGTGTTGGAACATAAGAACCACGAATCTTTTCCAGTTTTGCCACTTCTATTGCTTGCTTATGAATTCCCGAACAGTAAAACCATTCATATATCAATTATTTCTTTACTGTTTATATATGCAGCAAAACCCATATTTATATTGCTATTTAATTTTTTAAAACTGCAATGAGATTCTAATGAATATTCATCTATGACTGAATAAAATATTTGAAAGTAACTTTGTTATAGTGAATAGCATTTATATTCAATGTTTATTTTCAATATGCTTAAAAATGGAATAATAAAAGTGTAAAAAACAAAGAATTACTCTCATACATATCATCATCATCATCATTATTATTTTTAACTTTTATTGATCTGGAATAACAAAGTGCTCTCTAAGTTTAATCCAGTTTCTCTGATCTGTAGCTCTTTCTTATGTGTCTTTCATTCATTTCACATGTGATTTTTTTCTAAGTCTTTCATTCTAAAAATAAAAATTAATTTTGAGTAATAGCAATATATTCTCTTCTTCTTCTTCACTTTCTTTGCATATCTTCATATAATCATATATATTGCTTATAACACTTCATTCATATACACTTTAATGCAACAAATTTTTTTAAAAACTCTAAAAAAATAAAAACGTTTTTATGAAATTTTTTTGCATTAAAGTGTATATGAATGAAGTGTTATGAGCAGTATAATAGCAATATATATATCCTTGCTTTCAATTTCTTGTTTTATATCATTAAAGTCATTTTGCTAAAAAATAAAGCTCAGATTTAAAAAAAAAATCAATTTTATTTAGAATTAAATGTCATATGCAAAAAGTTTTCTAATTAAAATGCAAATAAGCAGTAAATTGATACTTTCTTGTTTATTTGTTATAAACCAGAGTAATCAATGGATGCCAGAAGGCTTGTGCATAAATTCCCTATCTAGTGCCTACTCATCCAATATCCCCAAACTAGTTTCTGGCTTGTGGACATCATCAGTGAGGAGCCTTGGATCTGAGAGCACTGCACCTAATATCTCTAGACTAGTTTCGGGCTTGTGGCCATCATCAGTGAGGAACCTTGGATCTGAGAGCACTGCACCTAGATCTTAGGTGCAGTGCTCTCAGATCCAAGGCTTCTCACTGATGATGGCCACAAGCCAGAAACTAGTCTAGGGATATTGGATGAGTAGGCACTAGATAGGAATTTTATGCACAAGCCTTCTGGTATCCATTGATTACTCTGGTTGGCACAGGGTGGCACTAGTGTATGAAGAGTTTTGCCTTTGTTTACAACAATTATGTGCTAGTATGAGATGGTGATCATGTGTTGTTATAAAGATATTATTAATGAATAAACTTCAAAATAGAATCAATCAACTAGTATTTTATTTAAAAAAAAAATAGTTTAGAACAACCACAAAAAATAAGCAATATTTGGAATTATAAAAACAAATTATGTTTCTGAATTATTAAAAGTAGAGCTTTTTATAAATTCATATATATTTTTACTTTATTAAATTCATATTTATTTTATCATGCGGCTGATTTTCTATTTGCTTGATCAAAAAAAGTGTGCAGCTTTTTGACATTTAGCACGGATTAATAAACCACTGCCGAATGTAAAAGATAAAACAGTGATAGTGACTAAATTGAAATTTAATCCCAAATTTAAAAAAAAATTGGTAATGTATTAACCAACAGATTGAAAACAAATTCCAAGAGCTTTTAAAAAGAGCAAATGCCTTCAAGGTCCTGAAAAAAAAAATTGCCATAATGATTTTAATTGAGCTAATATGTATTTACTAAATAATTAAAAATGCGGTGTGATAAAACTAAATAAATAATTTTCTTAGACGTTTTGACACCAAAAACTAGAATTTTTTTTGTATATAAAAAGAATATTTATAAAATTATATGATCTTACAAAGGGAAATGAATGAGAGTATATGATAAGATCGTTTCTACTTACAGTTTCATTTAGCAATACACATTATTTATTTAGATGAGGTATTACTAAATACATTTTGACAGAAATAGAGTTAACATTGAAAAAAGACAATCGCGTTGCAGTTAAATTTACTAATGTTATGATTTGATAAAGAAAGGTTGAAATTTGTAAAAATTTTAAAAAGACACTAAATTCAAATAAAAGTAATTATTTTTTTTAGTTTTATTTGAATTTAGTTTCTTTTAAACATAAAAATAGATGGAGAAATAAAACTTTAAAAGTAATAAATGGATTAAGCATGTTTATGCTTTTAAATACTTATTACCTAGTGTATAAGGTCATTCTAAAAAAAAAAAAATTAAATAAAAATGACAGCAATAAGTAAGGAACCATGGAAGTTATTAGATATAGAAAAAGCTTGTTAAATATTTTGTTTAGAGTGGATTTTAAAAATTTATGTTACTGCGAAAAATAAAAAAGTCTGAGTTTCAAAAATGTAAAAATTGAAAGATAATGGAAAGTAAAAATCTGAAATATAAATATGTTAAAAAATAAAAATAAAAAAAACATTATTGAGGAAATTAAAACATAGGTAAAAAGTTAAAAAAATTATGAAAGTTATGTTGTACATATAATGAAGAATGAAAGAGAGTATGCAGAGAAGATAGAAGTTTGATAGATGATAAGACATAGGTGTGGGGTGAAAGAACTTAGAAATTTCTGATTAATATATGGGACTTATATTTTAGCAAATAATTTTTTATGATAAATAAAATTTTATAAATTATTTTTCATGCTAAATTCCATTGATAATATGCATATATTAGAGAATTATTAAAATAAAAATTCATATGACATTACGATACTAACCAAAAAATTGAACTTTACTAAATTCTTCCACAGTCATGGTTTTATCTATTAACAAATAGACCTTTTCAAGTGAAATCAACTAAACATACCATCTATGTATACTAAACAAAATAGCCTTCCCATCATTCACTTCCAAACCCAATTTCCTTTAACATCAAAAGATATCTCCATGAGATTGATAGGCTCAGATTCAAAATATTTTATCATGAAAGTTTTTTTTACTCTTTTTTTCAATTCATTTTTTTTTTTTTTATAAAAAACAACTTCTGCATTGTCAAATAATATTTCATAACCTGTATTAAGTTCATGAATATACAAAACTAAGTTATTGTATTTATTTTTAACTCTACTCTTATGAAATTAAATTCTTTCACTAAAACTTAATTTACTCTGGTCTATAAAAATATAATAACTCAGTTTTGTATTTTTATGAATTGAATACAGATCGTAAAATATTAATTGACAATATAGTGTGCCAATGCCAAATTGGCACATGTATATAAAATAATTTTGTATAAAAATTATTATCAAAATCTTTCGGAAAAAGGAATTTTAAAGTTACAATTAATTACTTTAAAGAGGGGAGAGAAAGTTTTCCTATAAAAAAACAAAAAAAAACAAACTAAGAGTTTCATAAAAGTTAAAGAATATTATTATTATTATAAATTAAAAGTTTAAAAAATATATAAAAATCTCTTTTCATTCCAGTTTATTGTAATAGATTATATTAGTGCGTGCGAATGTAAACAAAAGTATGCATGTAAGAATAATATAAAAAAAAGAAAACTGAATAAAGAAATGAAATGTATTTCAAAAGAAACACAGTGGTGGACTGCTAATTAAAGATAGGAAAACAACACATTTTAAAATAGCTACTACTAATAAAATATTCAATCGAAAAACACGTTGTCATAATAATTAATCTAAAGGAATTTCGACAACACGCGTTGTCGGAGGATATTAAAACAAAAACACGCCGCAGGTATAAATAGACTTTTTTTCGTTTATCAGACATTCAGTTGGAGTTTGAAATTCGTCTAGTTTTAGTGTGTGCATTTACAGAAATGCAGTGCTGAAAAGCCTTTTGAAATATACGCTTGCGCTCCAGCCCTTTTAGTCCAATAAGATCATCAAAACCTGCCTGAGAAATAATGTCTGGATAACAACACAGAAACCCTCCGTCAAACGTGCAGCTGTCTCCAAGAAGAAACCAACAGATTACCATAAATTCTCTTCCATAAACAAAATCTAACCGGTTAGATACAATCCATCAGAAGCAGCAGAAGTAGCCACCGACAAGAAAAAAAATCCTAGGTATCTGTTTTATTATTATTTACAAGTAGTAGTCACCACTGTAATCCTGTAAATATTGAAGAATAACATTATATGAACTCTATCATACATAAAAGGAACTATTGATGTGTGTGCGTGAGTTTTCAAATGTTATTAATGCTTTATTATTATTTTTGCGAATGAGAGTTAATTTAAATGTCTAAGATTATGTTGCTTTGTTCATGAAATATCCTATCATATGTTAATTTAAAAAAAAAAAGTGCATGCGTGAAATTTGGATTTATAAAATGTTTAGAATGCGTTTATGTTGGTTAGTAAATTATATTTAAACTTAATTGATGTTGATTGAAATAAATTATCTTTAAAATTAAACTTGATCTGTCGGTCAATTCTTTTTATCAATCTCTTATTAGCAATAAATATCTTTGATTAAAATTAGACTGGGCTGGTTAAGGGAATTGTTTCGAGCGCTGGATTATGAGCCTACTACCTGAATATGTTAGTCTTCAGACTAGCTGGCGCCCCGGGGTTTACCCCGAAACAAATAAAGTATTTGGATGGTAGGGGTTTGAATCTAGCAGCCGAGATGGGCCATTGTTGATAGTTAAAGCTATTAATAAGATCTCCCATTTTGCTCGAACGTGCCGGTTCGTTCACCTAACCTTTATAATATTATAAATGTATTGTGAAGGAGTTTGAAACCGGCCAAAACTTATATATACGTATAAGTAGGTGGTTTCAGCGGTTCGACCCGGTACAATAGAGATTATATTTTATGAACAAAGTCAGTTAAAAAGTAGAGTAAAAGAAACTTTGATATATAAAATATTTTGAATCTGAGGCCATCAATCTCATGAAGACATCCTTTGATGTTAAAGGAAGTTCAGCTTTTAAGTGAATGATGGAAAGGCTATTTTGTTTACTATATATTGATGGTATGTTTAATTGAATTTCACTTGAAAATGTCTATTGGTTATTAGATCAAACCATGGTGGTTTAATTTTAGTATAGTTTTTTGACTAGTATTGTACTTTTATAAGAATTTTTATTTTATTTATTTTACTACTAGTATAGTGTTAAGCAGTATTTAATTTTAGATAAGGATTGAATATTATTGTAACTGCAGTAGGTGAATAAGAGTTAATAATAACAACAAAGCTATTTTAGTCAGGATTTGTTTTTCCATATAATTGCCTTGTAATCAAGTACTTAAACGGAAAATTAAACGATCTTATAATTATCAAGATATGATCTTAACAAATTTTTAATGACTCCCCTCCCCATTCCAAAATCTCTTAGATTGTTTTAAATTTTTTTTTTTGAATCTTCACTTTAAATAATTATCAAAAAATGTAAATGACAGATCTTAAATGACTTTTTTTTATTATTAAAAGAAAATCATATCTGAAGACTTTCTTGATTTATCAAAATAACTCAAGTTATTAAAAAGATAAAATATGGGAGAAATTTTTTATTAAATTAACTTTTAATATGTAACAAAAAATGTCAATGGAGAGAAGTTTGTTCTATCTGTGTTGTTTAATTCTAATTTTTTATTTGATGCTGAAAACCATGAAATGTCGTACTTGAAATAAGTTTTTAATACATGCACAAACACACATGTGTATATTAGAACTGAAAGTGCCAATAGTTAATTTGTAATCATATATACCTTACATCATCAGCAGTTCACACACTTATAATGTCGCCTTGACAACAGTTATTGAAGCATATACTAGTAGTGTTATATGCATATGAGCTGTGAATGAAATCATTTATACACACATACTATATAAAATGTTTTTGACAAGTATATGCATACTATTCTAGAATTTAATATAAAAATGATACACATTAAGATATCAGCAAAATAATTAACTAAGAAATGGAAGAAAAATGAAAAGCATGTTCACACATGTATTTACTATACTGTATTTAAATATAGTGGCGTATTGTGTGAAGTCATTCACTTTTTCTTTCAAAAATAAAATAAAATGTAAGTCCTTCTACTTTATTATTTCTCCAAAGCCTAACAGAATTACCACCATCATTAGCTTTGCAATTTAGATATTAAATTAATATTAATAGAAATGTTCTGAATAAAAAAAAATATAATAACTTGAGTGCGCAAGACAAGAAAATATATCTTATTTAATTCTTTCCCCAGATCATTGATTGTTAAATCTTGGATTAAGAATATAGACATGAATCTTGATTTAATTTCATCTAAGTCTTTCTCTATACACTGTATAAGCATACTCACATGTGGAAATTATTATAAATATATTCACACAAAAACATAACAACAGCATGGCAATTCTACTTAGGGTTAAAGAAACTAAATTATTAGTAAGAAAAAAATGTGAATTAATAATTTGGATTCTATAATAATAGCTAGTGTTGCTTGTTAATTACATATATTAAGTTATTGTGATGTTTTTTTTACATAAAATGTCAGTTAACATTATGCATTAGTTTAAAATATATATATATATACTAGTCATAATAGAAAGACAGATGTCACATGACTTATATATAGTTTGCATTTACAAATATGTAAAATTAAGATAAATGCTTAGCTTGAGTTAGTTTTTTGAACCCAGCTTATTAGCATGCTCTTAATTTTATATACATATGTGTGTGTAACACACATGTTTGTTTACAATAAATACCAGTTAGCATTATCTATTAGTTCAATATATATATGTGCATGTTCGTTTTGTGTATGTGCATGTTCAGTGTGCGTATGACATGCATTTGTATAACAACAACAAATGAAAAATTTAAATTTTTAATAAAATATGAAAAATACACGTGATTCCTAATTTTTTTTCTGTTAATTCCATTTAAGCAATTAAAAATTTTGTGTTATTAACAAAATATACTTCTGTTTAGAAAAGTGACAGTATAAAAGCCGATGGAAGTAGAAAAATTATTGAAGCAATGCTATTTCTACTCACTAACATAATAATGGGTGATAAGTTTTGTGTTTATTTTATTACACAAATACAGTGTGTGGTGTAGAATTGCATAGAACTAAGGTGATGAGAACTAAATATTTAACTTTGGTAAATTATGATTTTAATATCAAATTCAATCATTTTTTATTTTTAAACGTTTCCTATATTTCCATGGACTCATTCTACTTATGTTCTTATTAATATTTTTCATATAATATTGCAAAGCATCTTAGTAACTGTACAAGTTTCTCATATTACTATAAAATGCAAATTTTTATTATAAATAAAGAAAAGTAATAATAAATTAACTAATTAATTATACAAATCAACAAATTTGTATTATTATTTGAAGATTTGGAAATTATACTTGTTTTGGGGAATATATGGAACAATGATTTCAAAACTGCCATTGATTGACCCTATCAGTTCATGTTGTGTAGATATGGTATAACTTCTCTTTAATTGTAAGATCCCAGAGAACACCCATTGTTCCTTCAATATTGTAAAATCCCAGAGAACCCCCCCATTGTTCCTTCAATATTGTAAAATCCCAGAGAACATCCATTGTTTCTTCAGTCTGAAATATTTAAGTTCAAAGCTAGGATCTGTTTAGCTAAAGCTTTGAATAAAAAATTTAACTATTTACTAAGTATCATAGTTGAAAAACATTTAACGGTCAATATTTTAATTGCAATTGTTTTTTCTAGATCTCAGCAATAATCAATATATTGAGATCAGGAGGTTTAGAACAAATAGGTATATAGGAGATAGTTTATTTGTAGTCTCACAACTTATAGATAAGAATAGAAATACAGGTAGACAGTTATATCTGGTCTTTATGAATACAGAGAAGGTATGTGATAGAGTGACTAGAAATAGATTATGAAGTAAGTTGAGTAATTTTGGGAATGAATGAAGCTTTAGAGGATTTTATTAAGAGACTGTATGAAAATAATTATTATACATATTAATTAGGAAATGTAGAATCAATTAAAGTTAAAAGTGGGGTGGGACTAAGGCAAGAATGTCCTATATCACCTATTTTGATTTTGTTATATTTGAGAGGAATGGAGAGAGCAATAGAAAGACTTGGAAAAAGAATAGAGATACCATTACTAGACGACAAGGGAGTATATATATATATTATCAGTTCTTTTATTTGCTGATATCTTCTTGTGCATAGAAAGTAGGAAATATATTAAAGTTTTGCTGAAAATGTGTGCGAGGGTGGGTAAAGAAATGGAGATTAAATTTAGTGAAGAAAAAGTCAAAAGTAATGATGATAAATGTTGGTGAAAGAAAGCAGGTGGAATTTTTATTGGGGATACAAAGTTAATTGTGGTGAATAGTTATAAATATTTGGGAATTGTTTTAAGTAATCAGAGAAATTGTTTGAATGAATAAGAAAAAAAAAATTGATAAATGAAGCAAAAAAAGGACTGATAAAGAAATTAAGTGTTTTTATATAATAAATATGATGTAGCTAGAATTGTATGAAAGGGAGTGGCAGTATCAGGGTTAATATATAGTAATGATGCATCATGTGTTAGTAAAGGGATATTAGAATACTTAGAAAAAGTGCAAAAAGAAGTAGAAAGATGTGCATTAGATGTAGATGTGAGGATGGCAAAGGAGGCAATTCAAAGAAAAATGGGATCATCAAGGTTTTATATGAGAGATGTAAAAAGCAAAATGAAAATGTTCAATAGATTGCAATTTATGGATAATCAGAGAATAGCAAAAAACAGTAATTAATGGTGTTATGAGTAAATGATAGACAAAAATATGGACAAAAAATATAGTATGGTATGCAGAAGATTTGGATAAAGATATTATGTCAGTATATTTGTACAAAAGATAGAATGTTTGTGTTAGGAGAATTGTTTGAGTGTTATAGTGAAAAAAAAAATGGAATGGAAGAATAGATGCATTAATAAAAAATAGGGAGTTGGAGAGGTGGAGAAATAGTATGGAAAGTAAAAAGAGTTTAAATATATATAGAAATAAACAAAATATTAGATGTGAGTTAATCTATGATAATAGCAAAGTAAGTACATTTAAGGCTCAAACAGGATCATTAGCAACAAGGAAATATATGCAGGATATGGAAGAAGGAATGATAAAGAATGAGAATGCACCAATAATAATGAAAAAATATGTGGATGATTTTCTGTTGATATTTAATAAAAGTGAAAGGCAAATTAAAAGGTTTATAGATAATATAAATAAATTAGGTAAGAACAAAAGATTTGTAATAGAATGGGAAAAAGATAATACATTGACGTATTTAGATATAGAGATAAAGAAATATTATAAGGGAAATATCTGTGAGATAAAAACTGGAGTGTATAGAAAAATGGGTGGTAAAAATAGAGTGGGATAGGGTTCAAATATGGATGTAAGGCATAAGGTTAGGGCTATAAGTTCTAAAGTATACAGTGCAAAGTATTATTGTGATGAAGGAGATGAGTATGATAGAGAAATTGATAGGATAAAGAAGGATTTTAAGGAAATTGGGTATCCAGAAGAGGTAGTAAAAAAGAATATAAAAAAAGTGGAAGAGAGGTATAAAAAAGAAGAAGGAAGAAAGAAATCAAAAGATATGGAGAGAAAGGATTATATATGAATACCCCCCCCCCCCTCCCCCCCCCCCCCTCCCCCCCCCCCCCCCCCCCCCCCCCTCCCCCCTCCACCCTATCCTTTTTTCTTTTTAAACCACCACTCTAAACCCCCCCCTCACCAATCCATATTCCAACTCTCCTCCACAACCTTTCCATCCCTCCCCCCACCCCACCCCCATATTCCTCCACTTTCCTCCATTCCCCACCTTCCCACTTTCTAATCCCCCTCTTCCCTTCTCTCTCTCCTTCCTTTCCCATTCCCCTTCTTTTTTCTCTTTTTTTTCTCCTTTCCTTCCTCCCCCCCTAAGGTTAATGATGGTAGTATAGTGAAGGGAATTAATAATATTATTAGAAAAATTAGTAAAGTTTTTAAGAATAATATTAATTATAAAGTGGTAAATAAAAAAAAAGAAAAATGTAATGGATATATTAGATGGTAGATATATAGGTGGGGAAAAAATATATTAATGGAGCTTATGAAATAAATTGTAGGAAATGTAAAGATAAAGGAATTGTAAGTAAGTATGTAGGTCAAACAAAGAATTCAGTATATACAAGGTTAAAGCAACATAGATATGATAGAGGATCACCAGTATATTTGCATTCTTTGGAGATAGGTCATGAGGTAGAGAGAGGGGATGTTAGAATAATAAGTTTTGCAAATAGTAAGGGAGGAAATTTTAATAAAAGAGATAAAGCCAAATATTAATAGAGAAAATGGTTTTAAGGACAATTTTAGTATAAACATCAAGAGGAATAGTAAAATATAAAGTTATGGATAGTTAGTGTGTTTGATGTATAATAGAGGGAGATATATTATTATAAAAAAGTAAGGAAGTACAAAGGATTATGGGATAGAAAAATGGAGAAAGTAAAGGAGTGAGAAATAAGGTAAGAATTAAAATTAAAATTATAAATAAGGTAGGGTTAGATAAAAATAGGATAAAAATAGAATTAAAAGGTATATAAATAAGAAGTGAAGAAGAAGGTAGAGATAAAATTAGATAAAAAATAAGATATAATTGGGTAAAAGTTAATGAAGGTTGGAGATATTTATAGTAATATAAAAATTTAAAAGTAAAATAAGAAATGGAAGAATTGAAATAAATTATGATATAAAGAGATTTGATAGGAATATGAAATTAATTAAGTATTTAATTATGTTTTGATTTATAAAAACATGTTACAGTAAGATTATGTAGAAAAGAAAAATTTAATGGATTGGGTAAGGTAAAATAATTAGTGGATTAAATTGTAAGATTATAAAATAAAAAATATATATTGGATAGGAGTTAATACAATAGTAAAGGATGAAATGTGATTTATTAATATAATAAAATATAATAGAAAGGGTATAAAAATAAATATACTAGTAATAATAATAAAAAATAATAAGTAAAAATAATAGTAAAATAAAATAAAATAATATTAAGGTTAAAAGGATTAAATTATTGAATATGATATAATGTAAAAATAGTTAAATTCTTAAATTATATGTATGAATTTATAAATTATGATTGTATTTATGTAATGTTTAAATTTGTAGATCTGACAAAGACTGCTGGAAACAGTCGGAACTGTTATCAAATTAATAAATATATTTTTCTAAAAGTGTAAAAAAGTGGAGGTTTGATGGATTATACACAATAAATGGAGAAATGTGGGTGATTTAGTCTGAAAGTTATGTAAGGAAGGTATGAAAAATATTAGCATCTGTTAATTAAATGTAAATGCTTACAAGCAGAAAGGATACCAATAATGAAGTTGTGGAAGAATAAATATAAATAAAGTGATTATACAAAAAATGAGTTCTTAGTTTTTATGCTGGGTTTTGAAAAAAATAAGGGGAATGTAGATATAAATGCCATAGAGTGGACAAAGATAATGTTATGGAAGTGATATGGAACAGGATAGAGAAAAATATTGAAAACACTTAGGATGGGGAATGGAAAGGGAAATGTGGCTAACAGGTTTCTCTGGGCATAATGGCTCTGATAGATATTCCTGACTCGGATAAAAGAGAAGGCATAGTGCATTACCTCACATAAGAAAAAAAATCCTCTATAGGAAAAAATATAATTCTCTTTAAAAAAATACAATTCTGCACTTAAGCAATTTTTCCCCTAATATTGACAAAAAAATCAATTTATTTTTTATTTGTTAATGAATTTCTTGTTTGTAAAATTTATAAAATATTTAATTCTTAAAAAATATAGGATATTTACATCCAGCTTTTGTTTGAATATATTTGACTTTTAGAGGGAAATTAGCCTATTGAAAATATATGTATCATCAGATAGGAATTAAAACAGGCAAAACTCTCCATACAGTATTGCCACTCAGTGCAAGCCAGAGTAATCAATGGATGCCAGAAGGCTTGTGCATAAAGTCCCCCATCTAGTGCCTACTCATCCAATATCCCCAGACTAGTTTTTGGTTTGTGGCCTTCATCAGTGAGGAGTCATGGATCTGGGGAGCACTGCACCTAGATATTAGGATCTAATGCAACCCTCCAGCAGCCACTATTTATCTCTACTTAACTACAAAGCTATGAGTCTTGAAGACACAATAATATTTTTAATCCAAGTTCATTAGATTATGTAGTCATATAGGTCTGAACTCAGTTCAATACCTATACATTTTGGTGTTTTTGGTTCTATAATAACCATAGCCACCACTATCTAATTAGGCAGGATTGGTTTTAAGCCAATAAAAATCACATGATCACCATTTCTATGTTTGCTTATAAGTGTTATTAATTAAAACAGGCAAAACTCTTTATACAGTATTGCCACTCAGTGCAAGCCAGAGTAATCAATGGATGCCAGGAGGCTTGTGCATAAAATCCCCATCTAGTGCCTACTCATTCAATATCCCCAGACAAGTTTCTGGTTTGGAGCCTTCATCAGTGAGGAGCCTTGGATCTGAGAGCACTGAATCTAGATCATATAATCTAATGCAACCATCCAGCAGCCACCTTTTATCTCTACTTAACTACAAAACTGTTTTAATAACAGTTATAAGCAAGCATAACAAATAGTGATCATGTGGTGATTATTGGCCTAAAACCAATCCTGCCTAATAGGATATTGGTGTATATGGTTATTAAAAAATCAAAGAAACCAAAATGTATAGAGACTGAAGTGAGTTCAGACCTATAAGACTATATAAGCTAATGAGCTTGGATTGAAAATATTATTATTTTCAATTTAAGACTCATAGTTTTGTAGTCAAATAAATATAAAAGATGACTGCTGGAGGGTTGCATTAGATCCTAAGATTTAGGTGCTATGCTCTTAGATCCAAGGCTCTTCACTGATGAAGGCCATAAGCCAGAAACTAGTCTGTGGATATTGGATGAGTAGGCACTAGATGGGAATTTTATGCACAAACCTTCTGGAATACATTGATTACTCTGGCTTGCAATGAGTGGCAATACTGTATGGAGAGTTTTGTCTATTTTAATAACAATTATAAGTAAGCATAAGAAATGGTGATCATGTGATGTTTATCAGATAGGAATGGTACTTATTGATATTTTTTGTATTACTTTTTACTATTTTTAATCGAAAAATTGATTTTTAATTTTCTTAGATTAAATTCATTATTTGCATATATGCTTGTAATTATATTTAACTAGAATATAAAAGTATAATAAGATTTTTTTTTTTAAATAAATTTTGTTGATTAAAAGTTATAATATGTTTGTGTTGATATTATTATTGCTGTTTTTTATTTTTAAAGTAGATATTCTGTTTTAAGATTAATTTCATCATTTGATTTAAACAAAATTTATCACAAATGTAAAGATTTTATGAAGAATAATTTGTTGTTAAAAAGACAACTGAAAATAAAAATGGAAAAAGTAAACAAAATGCTCCCTGTGCTTGTTCCAAAATGATATGTTTAGTGTAAAGACGTATTTTTCTTATTCTCTTGGTTTTTTAACTTTTTAAAATTTTAATTATGGGTTCATGTCCTATTTGTAATAAACCTTTACCAAAAAATGGTAATTCGGTACTCTTCTCTGGTTGTACTTTGAGTATGCACTTTATATGTGCATCTTTGAGCAATACTACATACTAAAGGATGTCTGTAAAAAAGAAGCAAGAATGGAGGTTTGCTGCTTGTTGACCAGATTTCTTTTTTTTTCTAATAAAGACCACTTTCTGCTCAAAATATTGGACATTGTTATTTATTTATTTAATCTTATTTAAAAGACTATTATTTATTTATATGTGCATATAAATTAACTTTACAGATTTTGTTTCTGTTAAAAGAAGGTTAATAATTTATAGATAATTTGCAATGTATACCTAATGTCTTGCTTTATGACTGGGTTTAAATTCAATCTAGGTAAACATAAATATATATCTTTGTAGTACTATTTTTTTATTGTGTAAGTTGTTAACTTAAATGGTTGGTCATTGTCTGTATTTCATATTTGAAGTATATCACCTACTTCGAGGACACTTTTTAAATTTTTTAAGTGTGTATTAAGGATTGATGTATAATGCATTTGGCTGAACTTTGCTCACAATCATTTATAAAACTGATAAACATTCTAAGCAGTGCATGCATCATGACCAACTGATCACAGAAGCAAGTCACTGCTGGAGTAGTAAGCTTAATAGTGTCATTATTTATGATTGGGACATAGAAAACATTGTGCATGTGCAAATGTATGTGTGGTCTCTGAAAGACTTGTAATTTTGCTTATAGTTAGAAAGCTAAAAGTGTAAAGTGAACATACTAGGACTGATTAATAAAAAGATTGTAGCTAAAAGCTATAAATTCAGATTACAGATGTAGTTTGTCTACTACAGGTGATAAAATAATGTTTAATGTGTGATTTATAAAACTAAAACTAAGCCAGCAGTATCAAAAGGCATATCTTTCTATCGAAAGATAGAATAAATTTAAAATTTTATCTCATAAATTTTTATTTTACATACGTGTATAAAATAATTATACATGCTTATAGTAAAAGAAAAATATTTAAACATAATCAATTTAACTAGTTGAGCATTTAAGTTAAGTTTATGCAAGGTTACTGAATGATAAAGGCATGTAATTTACTGACATCCTATGTTAAATGTAAAGAAGTGGGATCGTATTCTCCATAGCGATTTGTAAAATCTACTGCAAATATATATTTTTTAATTCTCAGTCTATTACCAGATTGCTATGAAGTTATATTAAGGTTTATAAATTTACCATTGATAATTTTGGTTAATAAATATTATTTTGTTAATTGAATTTGGTATAGTGTCTTAATGTTTTTTTGGTACCCAGAGAATTAAAAAATCTTAATAATATGCAATCTTAAATAAATATTCCAACGCTTAAAAAAAATAGAAAATTTGCTTTAAAGAAACATTCATAATTTGCTTTACAGTGGAAGCAGATTTCCCCTCAAATTAATCATTATTTTCATTTTAATAAATTTATTATGTTGTTGACTAATGTCTGGACATAAAATCCTTTTCCCATTCCTGGTAATCGAATACACTCCCAATCGATAGTAATATAGTTCAAAATTTAAAGTCAATAGAATATTTTATATTAGTTAACTATTTAGTAATTTACAAAATTTTATTATTATTGGTTGGTGAAAAGTAGACATTAACTCATAAATTAAGTGTATGTTTACTTAGGCTAATCGCTAGGATAGTATTCATTGGTCGACAACGAATTCTTAAAATCACCAGTGGAAATTTTGCATTCCTTATAAGAACCCTGAGATCATAATATTCCAATTTTGAATTAAGAACTCATAAATTTATTGTTTGAGAATTAATGTGGCATTATGAATTAATAATATCGATAAGACATTGTTTATTCTGTCCATATGTGATCACGATAATATAAGAGTGTGGGAGAATTTAATGATAGTAAAGTTTATTGAAAGAGAAGAGTGTAGAAAATTTCTTGTCATAAAGAAATTAATTGTAACCATGCTGTTGGTGGTTTATGTGGGGAATACCAAGGTTCCTAAAGACTTGAAGAGTGAGTTGAAGTTTCTTCTCTTCTCGTTTATTGATAATATTTTGTGCTTATTACTGTTATAATTCCTGGTGTTCTCTGCATGAATTACCAAAGCAATTGTAGAATCCTGAGCTATAAATGAGGTAGAGTTGTTATTACTTAATGACTTTGAGTATATTAACAAGCTGTAGCTTCCTCGAATCATATGTTGACATTTGTCTAACCAAGTGAATTGGCTTTCTCGTGCAGCATTTAGGTTTTATTCAATATCCTTATTAGATGTAAGAAAGCTGTTATAAAAGTTTGCTATATGGCATGTGTTTGACTTATGTGACTATTATTAATAAGAGTATAATAGCCAATATAATCCATTCCCTTTGTAGTTTACAATTTTGCTGGCTTGATATAAGAAATTTGGGGCTAGCAATTTGAGAAAAGAGTAAAATATAATTTAAAAGTTAAATTATTTCAAAAACTAATAAATCATTTCCTTTGTAAATTTATAAATCTATAAATCCATCGAGTATGTATAGCAGCTGTGTTTTCTTTTGGGATTACAATCTGACTTGCTCAACATAATACGTACAGCTGCACCAGGGTTAAATTTACAATTTGGCACCTTGTTCTTTTTTAAGGTTACAATATATATATATATATGAGAATTTTAAACAGAAAGAAATATTTCGATGTTAGGAAAACAGAAACATTTCCAAAAAGTCTGTCATATTCAGGTATTTATGAAGTAATTGCATTAAAGATAAAATAAAAAATCTTTTATGAAATTATATATATATATATAATAAGAATCTGGGAGGCTGGAATACAGAGACAAGAAAGAATAAAATGTTTAGATTATTAAGAATTGAGTGAAGTGAAATATTAATGAGATTTTGTATGAAAAATAAAATAGTAGCAAGGGATATTTTATTCGAAAATAATAAAAACGGATTGTATATATTGACAATGCTTATAAAATATTCACTTATATTATATTTATTTTACTGAGCTTAAAAAAATATTGCTTTGAGAAATGTAATAAAAAATATTGATTAATATAAAAGCTAGGAATAAGTTACTAAGAAAATATTTTTGAGTGAAAAATATCTGATGCAAATTGTTAATTCTGTTTATTTTAAATATATATCTATAAATGTTTGATTATTTATGGCTATTATAAATAGATAAACAATGCATTAAATATTTATATATAAAGAAAACATAAAAAAAATGATTCTGTCATATATGTTGATCAGATTTCTTTTTTTTTTTTTGTTAAAAAAATGTTTTTCTAATAAAGATCACTTTCTGCTCAAAATATTGGACATTGTTATTTATTTAATCTTATTTGAATGACTATTACTTATTTATATGTAATACTCAAAAGTTCTCTCACAAAGAACAATTTAAATTAGCATTTAAATGTGCATATAAATTAACTTTAGAGATTTTGTAATTTTTATTTCTATTAAAAGAAGGTTAATAATTTACAGATAATTTGCAATGTATACCTAATATCGTGCTTTATGAGTGAGTTTAAATTCAAGCTAGGTAAACATAAATAATTTTTAATCTGTCTGATTTAGTGTCGTGGTAAAGATTTAGACTTGATAATAAAAAATTGCTCAACCCACAATTCAAATATCACATGATTTCCAGATCAACTAGTCATTCAATAATATTTTTATTAAGAAAATAAAAAAAAGATGATCTTTAGGATTGTTAAAAAATTAGTAATTTTTTGATAAGGAGCGTATGCTGTCTTTGAGTTAGCATTTTAGAATATGTTTCATACTGTCTGTGGTTCATTTTATATACGGAATACAAACCTTAATAATTGTTTTTTCTTGTTGTTTTTCATTTTTAGTATTTTTAACTTGAAATAGGTATTGATTTTTATCATAGCCATTTGCTAACAATATATTATTTATATGATGGTTTTCTTCTTTTATATATGATCTATCAGAAAGAATTATTGCTTTGATAAATAGTGTTTTGGCTATAGAAAGAATCTGAACTGGATGATGATGAAAAGAAAATTGGAGGTATCTGTTAGTATGTGTACTTTTTCTGAAAACTGAGAATGATAAAAAATTATTTTGTTTCAGATTCTATTTCTATTGTAAATGTAATATCAGAATGTATATTATTTAAATGTTATAAAATAAATCTTCTAATTTATCTTTACGATGTTGCCAGATGACAAGCGTTCATCTATATATCTTAGCCAAACAACAGGTTTTAAAGGGCTGATTCTAGGACATGAGTTTCTATATGTTCCATAAGCAAATCAGCTGCTTCTCCTGAAATAAGAGAACCCACAGGTCTATCAAGGCAAAAATATAGTCAGGCAAAATACATCATTGAGAAATAATATTCAAAGCTTTGTTATCTGGAATATATGTAAATAAAGAAACTTCAAAACTAATCAGAATATCATCTGTATTAACTTTGATTTTTTAAAAGAGAAACAAATTGTATTGAGTTTTTATATATGACTTTAATTAATGGATGGTATTGTAGATTTTATCAAATAAGATAAAAATCTAGCTAAATTGTGAATAAGAGATCCTATTGCACTTACTATTGGACAAAGGGGGTGGGTGGGTATCTGTTTTATATATTTTAGGAAGCCCATGTATTGCTGCATTAATATGCAATCAATCTTCCCTCATGCCAGTTGAATAAATTCAGTATCCAGAGATTGCTTTAATATATGATGATGAATAAAATATTATAAAAATGTATATATTGATTTAAAGATATTATATTGCTTCAGTTTGTTATATATATATATATATATATAACAAATGTATATATTGATTTAAAGATATTATATTGCTTCAGTTATATATATATATATATATATAAATAAATAATCAAAACTACCCCAAATCCAAAATTAAAACAGACCAGCATAAAAATAATACTAAAACACAACCTAAGGTTTCACTGCTACAAGCAGACTTCTCAAGTGTAAAAAATTACAAAAACTACACAATATATATAATATTAACAACTACCCACAAATCCATTTACTTCCCATCCACCCTTAATATTAAAAGAACTCTTAAATAAGTTAATTGCTTCAGAATAATAAATTTTCAATAATAAAGACTCTTTAATTCTTCTTTTGATCTCATTTCTCTCAAAGAAGACAACCTTAGCTTCATCAAAATCAATAGTGTGGCCTGTATCTGTTTCATGGACATACAAAGCAGAACTAAGATATCTATTTTTAACTCTACTTTTATGAACCTTTATTCTTTCATTTAAACACAAACTACTCTGACCTATGTAAACCTTCTTACTAAATAAACAAGGGATAAAATATACTACACCAGAAATAGTCTTTCTATCAAAAACTTCTTTTGTATTATTTAATAAATTATTCAATGTAACACCCCTTTTCCAAGCAATTTTCTTATTTCCAAACAATTTACTATTTCTACACAATATGTGTAGAAATAGTAAATTGTTTGGAAATAAGAAAATTGCTTGGAAAAGGGGTGTTACATTGAATAATTTATTAAATAATACAAAAGAAGTTTTTGATAGAAAGACTATTCCTGGTGTAGTATATTTTATCCCTTGTTTATTTAGTAAAAAGGTTTACATAGGTCAGAGTAGTTTGAGTTTAAATGAAAGAATAAAGGTTCATAAAAGTAGAGTTAAAAATAGATATCTTAGTTCTGCTTTGTATGTCCATGAAAAAGATATAGGCCACATTATTGATTTTGATGAAGCTAAGGTTGTCTTCTTTGAGAGAAATGAAATCAAAAGAAGAATTAAAGAGTCTTTATTATTGAAAATTTATTATTCTGAAGCAATTAACTTATTTAAGAGTTCTTTTGATATTAAGGGTGGATGGGAAGTGAATGGATTTGTAGGTAGTTTTTAATATTATATATATTGTGTAGGTTTGTAGTTCTTTACACTTGAGAAGGCTGCTTGTAGCAGTAAAACCTTAGGCTGCATTTTAGTATTATTTTTATGCTGGTCTGGTTTAATTTTGGATTTGGGGTAGTTTTGATTTTATATTGACTAGTTTAGCTTTATGCTTGTAATGTTTTTATATATATATATTGTAACGATATATAAATATGTCGTTACATTAATTTAAAATAAAAACTTAAAAGTTCGCAAATAAAAGTAAAAAACTAAACACTAAAATTAAAATGTTGGTTAAACGTATATACATTCGCACAGAGGCCAAACTTTAAAAATATTTTTTTTAAAAAAACAAATAAGTATTTGAACGTACTTTTTTTATAAAAAAAAGTACAAGATTTAAAAATAAAAACAGGTATTAATTAATTAATCTGTAAATGGAAATGATTGTTTATGAATTATCGAAAACCAAACTGGTCCGTGGGCTCTTGTATAATTAAAATGATTTGATGAAAGATAGATAAGAAAATAAAGAGAAATTAGCTTGACCAATGGAAGCACTAAGCCTTGGCTCAGACCCTAACGAAAGTGATGGATTAGTGACGTTTTGTTGATTGAATCCGTGTGGATAATATAAAAAGGGAAATACAGTTTTTTCGGACAGTTCCAGCATTGTGTGTTTGAGAGGTGGTAGGATGCACATACCACACTCTCTATTTAAAAAGAAAAAATGAAAAGACTGTGATACCTTGAACCAGCTATTGCCATCTCCAGAACATTATCTTCCAATGGAGGCATCACGGGAATTAAAAGCAGAAACCTGGACTCTTCTACCATGAGCTATGAACTTTACAAATTAACAACAACAACAAAAAAAGTAATTAAGAACTTTTGTCAATGTTTTTTTTAAAGATTCAGCTAATTTAAATTTTAAAATGAACTCTTATGTGATTTTCAAATTAATAATTGATTGTTTAAATTTATATAGTTAAGTTTTGCTAAAATCATTTCCATTAAAGTTGGGTATAGACATTGCAGAGATTCATTAGCAGTTGATTATGTTGTGGTTTTCACAGTCGATTAGAATATATAAGTCAACAATGCCATAGGGTGTCTTATGATGAACACCAAAGGGTCTCCTGTATTCCCTCAGCAATTGACATTATCGATTGACTTTGTATTTTGATCAGTTGTGTTTAATTTGGAATTTTTTTGATCGTGGAATCTGCAGCCGATCTATTACTCGACATTATAAAACAAATTGTATAAAAATAATCTGTGTGAATGTATTTAAATGTTAAATTTAAGTCGGGCGTGAATGGCTATATAGTTTGTAAAGTTATATTAAGGGAGAGTAATCTTAGGTTATTCATTTCATAGTTGAATTGGTTCAATGGATTGGATATATTTGTGTAATTGTAGATATAGTATGAGATCCGCTACGGGCAGGATTATATATATACGCCACACACCTTCTGTTTGCCTATGGATTGGTTTGTAAGATGGCAAAGGACCGCAGTCCATTCCTATGGAGTTTTATGTTTATTGTTCTACTCGCCAACAGATGTCACATTCCTGTTGGTGGAGAGACAATGTCTTCTCTAATTCTACTTACTGATCAGATGTACATTCCTGACAGTATAGTATTTTGTGTTGTCGTATTTTCATGCTACATTGAATACATGAATGTATCAGATGAATTGGCGCCAGTTTGATTGCGAAATTTGTTGCCTAAGGTTAAATCAGGGAAGAATATTTTCTTTTCAAATGCAGATCTATGTAGTCTATTCATACTTGACTATCTAAATAAAATATTAAACTCATTGAAACTTAGTTAAATGTAAAATTAAAAGATTAATAGAAAAATCTAAAATGTTGAATTTATTCCTCAAAATTTAAATGTTATTTTATATGTGCGTAAATAAATATTTTTATGTGTTAATTTCTGGCAGTGGCTTTTATTTATTGATATTTAAGATATAAATTAAGATATAGATTTTTATCTCTGCATCTCCACTGAGCTAGTGACTTGGGCTAACGATCTGAATATTTAAATAAAGTGGAATCTTAACAGCGCGTATCTGCCTACTCTATAAATTTTTCTAGGTTTAAATGCCTAGATGGCGCTCTGTAGAGCAGATATCATAGTTTGCAGTTAGATTCGATCTTCACTTTCATTTTGATCATTATAATATATATATAGTAACAGTAAATAATGTAATAATGTGGAAAGCTAGCTTCTCAAATATTTCACATATTTGGGTGGCAAAACTGTATTGTACATATAAAGATAATGGGGAAGTGAGTTTGGCATAATATTCTCTATGAACTGGCGCAAGCTAAAAATTATAACTATAAATAATAGATCAATAATAATAAATCTCTCACCTCTGACTAAAACGTATTTTATATCCAAGACTCTTCTAATGCATATGTGCATATTTCAAAAAAATATACAGTGAAATCAAAGGGGCATTTTATTGATCTCAAAATATATTTAGAATAAGTGAACAAATAATTCTAAAGTTAAAGACCATTCTTTTCCTTTTTTATATTACAAAGTTATATTAATTAATGATGATTTAATATGGCTAGGCAAAAGAACATATTAGTGTAGTTGTACTTAATATCTCAGGATAAATATCAAATTGTCATAGTGAATCTAATATGTGTGACCATAAATCAATAACAAGTGTTGATCGTATAAAAAAAATATGAAAACCAAATTTAATAAAAAATATATAATTTTATTAAAATTTAAGTGATTTTATATTGTTAATAATAATAATAAACATATTTTTGAAATTATTACAGCTTTTTAAACTATACATTTTTTTTTAAAAAAGTCCAAAGTGAACTAATTCTATTAATATTAAGTGATGTTTTCTAAATGTTAAAAAAAAACTTAGGTTTATATAAAAGAATATTTTAATAATTTACTCATAAAATACCTAATGTTAAATATACTATGCAACACTAGTAATAAAAAGAAGTTTAATACATTTTTTTCTAAGAAATGATTCTCTCCTCTTTACTGATGAGACTGCAAATGTCCCCTGTATATATTCATTCTGATTTTTTAATATTTAAATTTGATATTATTTATGGAATACAATTCTTTATCCTCTCCACTCCAATATGATTATAAACTTGGTTGTATTGAAAGTACTTAACATTAATAAATTTTTCTTTTCATAATTTTAACCTGTGTTGTTATTAAATGTCATAACATTTTTTTTATTACATTATGCACAATAAATAAAGGATGCCTCTGAATAAACTAACTTAGGATCACAAATAATGACTTATTTAATATAAAGCAAAAAAAATTGTTGTAATGTTACCTTTGTTGTTTTAAAAAATGTTTTTTTTGGAGAGCTAAGAGAAAAAAGAAAATGCATAGCAACAATTCATGATAAAATTATTATTAATGAAATGATGGCTTTATTTATTTTTTAATATCTAAAGTCCTACATTCAAAATTCATTTTCAATCTGATTTTCAGCAGATTTCCTATGTGATAATTATTGATGAACTAAAAAGGTGAAGACTACAAAAGTTCATTTTTGTTAAATTTTAAAGTTCTAGATAAAAGTCTATTGCTTGTGAAACTTGTTTAGGAGACAATTACAGATGGATGTAAAATTTTTATAATTCTTGGAAATGTTAACAAAATATTAATTAGTCCATGCAATAATATTCTGCCTCTGTATATTCTTAATATGTAACTACTTCAATGCTTAGGTTTAAAAAATGACTTTCTCTTTGTTAGATAAGCCTTTATTTTATTTTAGGCTTTTGTTTTATTTTAATATATGCCTTGGTGGAAAGTGGGCTATAATATAGGCAACTGGAATGGAGAATTCACATACTCTTTTGGATTATTTTTATCTAGTCAATTATTATGGTAAATAACTTTACTACCATTGGCATTTTTACAAACTGTATTAAAAGAAACTGATCTAGTTGGATCAAAAGTTTTTTATTTAGTTCTTTTTTTAAAAAAAATATTTATTAAGAGTAAACAACCTCCCATACTGCAAAATTAATGATGTCTGAATTGCTATGGTTATCTCCTAGAAACTGAGCAATGTTAAAAATATTTCATTATTTTTGATACATATCTGCACACACATGGTAAATATTTGTTTTTAAATGGCTTGTGTTCAATTACTTTTAAAAATAATGTTAAAAAAATAAAAGGATCACTGAAATAATTAAACTTTTTATATAATTTTATTAAATTTAAATTTTATATCTTCTTTGTTCACTTAAATACATATCAATACACATAATTTTTGACAAATATTAAAACTAAAATAATTGTCTATAATATTTTAATCAATTTTTATTTTAAAATAACCCTTTACTTATTCATGAATAAATTTTTTTGTCAACAACTTTCTAAAAGAAAATAAACAGTTTAAAGTGAAAATCAACTTTACACACAAAACAATATAGATACAACAGTTCATTTTATTTTTAAATGACATTTATGACTGCAATTATATATGAATAAAAAGGAAATCTTTATTCTTTTAAAGATAATGTATTTTTTTTAATTCACAATGTGGGATAACTATGACATTATATATATTATAACTTTTTGGGCTGTACCGGGTATTATTTTCCATTAAACACCAATATTTCGATGGACTAGCTTCCGCTAATATCAAGGTTAACTTTTGAAAAAGAAATTGTTAGATCTCCAACAATAATGTGACTGTGTGTGAGAAGAGAAATGATATTCAATTTGAAGTAGTTGAGCATTTACAATATGATGCTTATTAAAATGTTTATTTCCCTCAGTTTTTTCACCTATTAATTTTAAGTTAATATTAGATAAAATGAGAGGTTTCCACATAGCTGGAATTTGTTGTGCTTCATCAGCCCTATTTAAACCAGTAGGTCTTTTTTAATATTTGAATTGACTCTCTCATGGTTCTTAAATCATATCTTTCCAAATTAGCAAGTCTTTTGTATTGTCAAAATCAGGTTTGTCACCAATTTCTAAAAAATGGGAAGTAAAAAACCGATGTGCTAATTTTTTGATTAAAAGCATTTTTATATTCCTTAATTCTGACATTTATTCATCTATTAGACTGACCAACATAGCTTCTTGAGCTTTGCAAACATGGAATTTCATAAACTCCTTGGTGATCCAAAAATATTCTGCCTTTAGGTTTATATAAAAAATCACCAATTTTTTGGTCAATAGAAAAAAGTAGTCTTTATATTAAAACAAGATAGTCTTCTACTAATTTTATCAGTAACCCCTTTAATATAAGGTAAAATTACTTTATTAAAAGTAGGAATTGTCAATTCTATCCTCTTTTTTCTTATATATATTGTAATGATCCGGAGAAAGCTTAACTTAACGTAATCTGCACTATGGGGGCCATCTAGGCATTTGAACCTAGAAAAATTTATAAAGTAGGCAGATACGTAAGTCAAAAAAAATATTTTTTTAAATAATTTTGGTTCCAGTCGTTAGCCCATGTCACTAGCTCAGGGAGTAGCAGAGATTTAATAATATCATATCTTATCTAATTAGATTTCAACATTAAAAAATAAATAAAATAAGCCACTGCCAGTAATTAACATACAAAAATTTATTTACGCATATATATATAAGATTTAAAATTATTTTAGTATTAGTTTACATTTCAAAATGTAACCTACATTTTTAACTTTGATTTTTGACTTTAATTCACATTTACTTACTATTATATTCTAATTTTACATTTTTAATTAAGTTCGCACAGATAAATTTATGAAAGCTTGTTTATAATGTTGAATATAGATCGGTTACATAGATTTCACGGTCAAAAACATTTCAAAATAAACATAAACGATCAAAATACAAAATTATTGATTACTGACAATTGCAGAGGGAAATTTATACGTAACCCAATAGTATTCACCATAAGATACTTGCATTGCCACCAATAACTTAAAAGACATCCGAATAAATACATTTTAGATACTCACCATAAGGTATCATTATTTATCGAATGTCTATATATTTTGATCAAATATGGAAATGCAAAACATAGTTAACCAATAAACAATCCATGCAAGCGTCTATAAACAACTTAAATTTAATGCATTTTTATTTAGGGTCGAGTATGAATAGACCACATAAATTTGCTTTTGAAAATAAACATTCTATCCCTATTTAACCTTAGGCTAAAATTCGTAGTCAAACTGGCATCAATCCATCTGATATATCGACGTATTCAATGTAATAAAAGTTTGGCAGCACAAAAAGAGAGAAAAGAATTGCCTCTTATGAGATAGGAATATTACATCTATCTGCAAAGAAGAGCAATAAAACAAAAAACTCCATAGAAAGGAACTGCGGTATCTGACTTATAATTCCTTCTATAGGCAAATGGAAGTGTGCGGGCGTATGAAGTGATTCTGCCCATAGTGAATCAATATTACATCTACTAATCACACCAATATATCCAATCCATTGACCCAATTTAACCACGAAACAAATAACCTAAGATTACCCTCCCTTAATATAACTTTACAAATCTATACAGCCATTCACGCCCGACTTAAGTTTAACATTTATATAATTTAACTTAACGGAAAACAGAAATTATAAATAAACTTAAAGAACAAAATTAAATAAATGGAAATGATTTTAAACAAATAAATAAAAAATACATCAAATAACATTTTAACTACTTTAGTCAGATAGGAAACCAATGCAATTATTTTAAATACGAAAAGTTTTTAATTTAATGTTCATTAATTGTAAAGTTCTTTACGGTTTTAAACAGTTCATCTTTATCTGTCATTAGTAAGTTTGAATGGGAATTCTCACGCCCATCCTGAAGATATTGGTATGCATTTAGCCGATATTTTATTTATTCATTCGGAGGTTTTTTTAATTTAGTTGGTCCTCAATGGAGAAAACGATATTTCACTTTTCTTTAACAGCTGAAGAAATTGAAAGGGCCTCCCTCTTTTTCAATCCCTTCCACCTCCAACTCCGTACTAAATACATATAGTCACATCGTAATAATCATTAATCACTAACTAATAATTTCCAAACTTGTTCTTTTATATTACTTTGAAAGATTGACTTAACATTACATCATCAATGTGTTGATCCTTTTCGTTGAGGTCCGATTTCCCAATGGATTTATTTCATTGGCTATTTGTTTCTATTGTTTTCCTATCTGACCGATGTTTTTACATTTAAATGCCCAAGGCTGGTTTACATTTAACTAATTAACAATCATTTCCATTTCTGATTAATTAACCTGTTTTCCAAATCAAAGATATATTTTTATCTCTAAATCTTTTTAAGTTTTTGTTTTTAAAATACCTTTTCTATTTTTAATACAGTTTTATTTTAATAATTTTTTTTTATCTGTGCAATTTAATATATACGAGTTTAAGATGATATTTAATTTCACTTTCTAATTCTTAAAAGAAACTTTTTAAATGCGAACTTTTAAATTTACTTTCATGTTTAATAAATATAAAAAAAAACAATGTAACGAACGTCTGTGCTCGTTACAATATATATAGAATGAAACAATCGACCTTAATCCAAGGTCGAGTTTCACAATCATACTACAGTACACGTGTCATCATGCTACTTTTTTTGCTTATGAAAAATGTGTATTATAGATATTAAATAATATTGTATCTTGTAAAAGTGTATATTTTTATTTTAATAAGTTATAATTTTCTTGTTTCATAAAACAAAATATAAATTCAAGAGAACTGTCTGAAATAATTAAAGAGGTGGGGAGTTTGTCTCATGATTTTAAACAAGGAAATTGTAAATTAAAAAATAAAAAAGTAAAAACTAAAACAAAGTTAATGGATTTTAGTTAGCTATCAACATTGTTTTATTCAAATCCATTTCCCAATGGGAAAATTGATTTGTATTGATTTTAGACAGTTATCTTAAAAACCGAATGTTTACTAACAATAGAGTAAAGATTCTCCTAAAAACAGAGATCCATTAATAGCAGGAAATCTAGTTTAGAATAAATATCCCCTGAGGGGCCAAAAACTGATATAAATAAAGCTAAAAATCTATTTGTTAGAGTTGGGTCAGTCATTGCTAGGTGACTCCACGTCCGTTTGAAATTTTGGAGAGCTACAGCTGCTATCGGCCATCTTCAGCAGGAAGCCTTGCCACAATGTAGCCCCAAAGAATGCCACCTGCCACAGAAGATTCACCAGTACTCCCAAAGAATCCTGAGGTAACCAGCCAAAAAGACTGTATAACCACCTTATCCACTTTTAACTATGTAATTTAATTTGTAAGCTAATAATTTCATTATATTTAATGTTTTTTTAAAGCTTTGTTAACCGTTTATATCAATTCTTTGCTGCCTAATTATTTGTCACCCAACTCATGCTTCTTATTATTTTTAACAGTTAGTACAGTTATGATTTAAGTTTAATAATATTTTTATATTTTCTTCCTTTATTTAATATTAAATACGCTTAACGTATATAGTGAAATTAAATTCAATGATTATATTAATATTTCTTAAGGCTAAGTGCTTTCAGAGCTTACAACTCATATTCATAGCCTTCTAATGTAGTAATTTATGAAAATCCATGCAAGCTTATTTATATTGTCCATCTCTTTGAAATGGAAAAGCATGTATCTCTCCTCTTTATTGCTTTCAAATCTCTTGATATATACCTTATGCTTCTTTAACCTTCCTTTGGATGTCATTTCTTTCAGTTGCAATTATTCTAGCATTTTCAGGTTCAAATTCAAAGGATTAGCCTCTTTTTGGTGGTCCACAAATACTGAGCTGCCTTTGTTTCTTCTTAATACTCTTTTGTATAAGTATTTGGTGCTGAGCCACTTATTGTTTATCGTGTCCAAGTCTCACCATAGTATACTGCACCGCAGTTTGCCTGAGGGCATGCCAACTTGTACACCACATGTGGTGTTGATTGTAGGTCAATTTTGTCCTTAGAATTGTTCAAAATTCTATTGGTGTTAGGAGGGGTTCGAAAACCTACTGTGAATTCATTCTGCAATTTTTTGACTAGTTTTCTTGGCAATATTAGAAATGTACGGCAGACATATGTGTTGTTCTTTGTCCCTGCTAGGTTTGGTTATGTTTTCAAAAAATGTTTTGATTCTTTTGTTGATGGTTACTAAATCATAACCAACCTTCATAAGATCATTAACATATTGCTGATATTTATTCTTCTTCCTTCTTCATATTTGCATAAATGGTAATTTCTGAACAAAAAGGCAGAAAGCCCTGCTAATTTGTGGACTCTTGGGGTTTTTGATTTAGTATGGATGTATCCTCTAATGTTTAATGGTTTTACTTTCATGTTGTAATTAATGCATCTGTGCTGCTCTTTTTATTATTAGGTCCAAATAATTAATTGTATTAAGCTCACTCTCTTCAGTGCAGTTAAATATCAAGTTGGTATGTGCCAAGTTCATCGTGAATGGCTTTTATTATTAGTTTAGGTGGCTACAGATGAAAAATGTCATCTACATACTGTAACATTTATTTATATACATTACAACATATTGGCATTTGGTAAAGCTAAAAAGTAAATTTAGATTTTTTTTGATTAGTATAATTTTTGTTAAAACGTGCAATGAAGGTTAAAATTGTCATTCTTATTTTTTTTATCTAATTGGAAAGAATAAATGACATACAGATTACTAATCCAGATAAATTAAAGAATTCCAAAAAGTATAAGCTAAAAGAAAATATTTTAGCTAATTAAAGATGGAAGAATAAATGCTAAAAAGAGAACTTTGTAACTTAAATTTAAGAGAGAGTGTATAAGATTATTATCTTATACGCTGATAAAAAGACAAAAGAGTGCGCAGAAGTTCCAAAAATGGAGCGTCATATAAAAAGGAGATGACAACTTCAATCTGGGTCTTCTCTTTAACTTCTAGTTACATTTCTGAAAGTTGGAGGCTTCCACGAGCATAACCTGTGGCAAGAAATATACTTCTACACAGGTATGCCCCTTGCTGTACCAAGCTGTCACGCAAGCATGGAAATGGGACTTGTGAAGACCACTTTTTGCAATAAAAGGGTCACTAAGCAACCGTGCCTTTTCTCCAGCTATAGAACGGAACAATAATGGAAGATGTGCCGGCAGAGAGACCAATGGAAATTCTCATGATCTGGGATCCCATAAACCTACATGAACTTACCGGTGTGTTAAGAATAAATTTTTCTGATAGTGACTTAAAAGTTTGCAAACAATTATTTATCTAAGCTTAGACTACCATCCTGATATAGACTTTTTGTATTCATGACTTTCTAATAAAGAATTTTATACAAGATCTTGTAACATTATTAAATTGCTTTAATTGCTTAATCTGTTTTTGTTAATCGATTCATTATCTGGATTGGTGTGTGTGTACTTTCCTGTTTAGTTAATTCGTAATTTAACTTATAAATATTTTAGTTTGTTAGAATAAAAGAGATTTTACTTTTATCAACCTTTTTCATTGTGCGTTATTAATAATAGTTGTTTCTTTTAGTATTAAATTTATTATTAGTTTAGTGGAATTTAAAACAATTTACCTTGCCGACAGGAAAAACAAGCCTAGAAATAAATAATCAAAAAGGAGAAAATAGTTCTCGTTACGGTATGATGCAATACCGATTAGTTTAAAAGCACTTTTTTTCTGTTTAGTTTATGAGTTACAATATGTTTGATGCCAACTCAGTGGGTCTAACGACTCTGGTGCTCCTCATGTAGAAATTAAAAACTGAGTCAGCTCATGATTGTACTTAGCAATAATTCTAGGCCGAGTTGATTAGGAAATATAGCTGTGTTTTTAGAATAGAAATATGACTTTCTTCTTTTTTGACATAGCTTGATCAACTCACGTGCAGTTTATATTAGCGTGTAAGAGGCCTAGCAAAATGAAAAA